>WNWU01013616.1:2811981-2986804 GCA_012654045.1 Ptyas mucosa
ATCTTGCTTAATTATTTAATTAAGTATATTTGTGTCAATATACAAGTACACAAATGAATAACTATCTCAATTAGGTAATTATCTAAATCATAAATGGTATGAACTGTTTTGTCTGAATTGTTTTAGAAACAGCACTTTGTACATTATTTGGGAATAAAAAATGTATCCATTCTACCAAGGTTCATTGAATAAAAAGTCAGATTTTGCTGTAATTAATAAGTTATTTTTCCAAACTTATTTTTGAAGTGCAAAAATATATTTAATCAGTGTGTATGCATGCAATAATCCAAAGAATCACCAAGTCTTTCATTATTGTCGTTAAATAGTCTTGAATAGTCTTGAATCCTTTTGAGACATTTTGAGATTTAATATTCTAATAAATAAATAATCATGGTTTGAGGTTTTTAGCGATATGGATTCCCCCCCCCCCCCATGTTGATAATAAGATGCTTCAGTCCACATCAAAAAATGCTAAAAGTCTTGTTGTCCTTCACTGATCGTAAACAATGTAATATTTTAAAATATCATCCAACTATTGCATTTCATGAACTGGTGAAATATGGAATTCATGATTATTTTATGGTACTTCTGAATAGTGGAGAAGATTCTGTTTCGTTCTCATGGCTTTTTTTGAAATTCCTTTGATGGTCCTATCTGGGAATGCTTTTGAGTATGGTTTATTTATGGTTCATTCAGTAGATCTGGGATGGCAGAGTTATGCATTCTTTTGAGTCAAGCTTGATTTTTGGTGACTTCATATTACATGTTATGGAATAATTATTTCATAACCAATAAATAGAGAAGGTAAAGCAATAAAGAGAAAAAAATTATTAGGCATGATATCATAGCACCTGTCCTATATGAGAGGGTTAAAAAAGTATAGTATTTATAGCTTCATGCACAACCAGAATGGAGTACATTTATTTCATTGGCTATACATATATAACAAAAGGTTACATCGTTATGTACATATGTATGTACATTCATAGGTATACAGGTGAAACTCGAAAAATTAGAATATCGTGCAAAAGTTCATTTATTTCAGTAATGTAACTTAAAAGGTGAAACTAATATATGAGATAGACTCATTACATGCAAAGCGAGATAGTTCAAGCCTTGATTTGTCATAATTTTGATGATTATGGCTTACAGCTCATGAAAACCCCAAATTCACAATCTCAGAAAATTAGAATATTACATGAAATCAATAAAACAAGGATTGTACATAGAACAATATCGGACCTCTGAAAAGTATAAGCATACATATGTACTCAGTACTTGGTTTGGGCCTCTTTTGCATTAATTACTGCCTCAATGTGGCGTGGCATGAATGCTATCAGCCTGTGGCACTGCTGAGGTGTTATGGAAGACCAGGATGCTTCAATAGTGGCCTTCAGCTCTTCTGCATTGTTCGGTCTCATGTCTCTCATCTTTCTCTTGGCAATGCCCCATAGATTCTCTATGGGGTTCAGGTCAGGCGAGTTTGCTGGCCAATCAAGCACAGTAATCCCATGGTCATTGAACCAGGTTTTGGTACTTTTGGCAATGTGGGCAGGTGCCAAGTCCTGCTGGAAAATGAAGTCGGCACCCCCATAAAGCTCCAGCATGAAGTGCTCCAAAATCTCCTGGTAGATGGCTGTGTTGACCCTGGACTTAATGAAGCACAGTGGACCAACACCAGCAGATGACATGGCTCCACAAATCAACACAGACTGTGGAAACTTCACACTGGACTTCAAGCATCTTGCAGTGTGTGCCTCTCCATTCTTCCTCCAGACTCTGGGACCTTGGTTTCCAAATGAGATGCAAAAGTTGCTCTCATCAGAAAAGAGGACTTTGGACCACTGAGCAAGACCAGTTCTTTTTGTCTTTAGCCCAGGTAAAACGCTTCTGACGTTGTTTGTGGTTCAGGAGCGGCTTGACAAGAGGAATACGACATTTGAAGGCCATGTCCAGGATCTGTCTGTGTGTGGTGGCTCTTGATGTACTGACTCCAGCCTCAGTCCACTCCTTGTGAAAGTCCCCAACACTTTTGAATGGCCTTTTCCTGACAATCCTCTCCAGGCTGCGGTCATCCCTGCTGCTTGTGCACCTTTTTCTTCCACACTTTTCCCTTCCACATAACTTTCTATTAATGTGCTTTGATACAGCACTTTGGGAACATCCAACTTCTTTTGCAATTACCTTTTGAGGCTTTCCCTCCTTAAGGAGGGTGTCAATGATGGTTTTCTGCACAACTATCAGGTCAGCAGTCTTTCCCATGATTGTGATTCCTACTGAACCAGACGGAGAGACCATTTAAAGGCTCAGGAACCCTTTGCAGGTGTTATGGCTTAATTAGCTGATTAGAGTGGGACACTTTGAGCTAGAATATTGAACCTTTTCACAATATTCTAATTTTCTGAGATTGTGAATTTGGGGTTTTCATGAGCTGTAAACCATAATCATCAAAATTATGACAAATCAAGGCTTGAACTATCTTGCTTTGCATGTAATGAGTCTATCTCATATATTAGTTTTACCTTTTAAGTTGCATTACTGAAATAAATGAACTTTTGCACGATATTCTAATTTTTCGAGTTTCACCTGTATTTTCTCTAAATTCAAAATTCATTTTAAATCATTTTTAAAAATCACTATATCATTTCAAAATCACTGAATTGCCATTTCCACATTTTGTAACTGTCTTGACATGCTTGGTGAATTTTCTTTGCTTGTTGATTAGATTACTACCTTCCCACAGTTTAACAACTCTGAATCACTATAAACTAAGTATTATGGTAGTCATTTCCCTGTATATTACTGTCTTGTAAAAAGATCCAGTCCGTCACTCCTTAATGATTATTGTGTGGAAACAGGAAGACAGTAAGAGAGTCTATTGCTTTGAGTTCCAATATAAAAGACAGAATATATTAAACAAGCCCACAATTGTTAATATGGGCTTCTATAAACAATGGAAAATGAGTTTGTCAAAATGTGACGATATGAAAGAAATAAAATCTGCCATCTTGTTATGATAATGAAAAGTGCACTCTTAGCAATAAGTTGAGGGCAGCAAAAGAGTTAGGAAGAATATGTTTTGTTTTGTTTTTAAAAATGGGAAGTTGGGATGGGTTAAAGAGTTGACAGGCAGACTAACGAGCAAATATGGAGTGAGCCAATTCAGGATCACTGAAGGGGGCGAGGGATGAGGCAGTTTGGGATCAGTCTACCTGCTACAAACACCCACACAGGGAAAAGATCCGAAGAAGCAGAAAAACCCAAGTTTTATTTATCACAAGTGATTTCAAGAGTAGTTTAATGAAAAACCTCCATTAATGCTATAGGCAACTGAACAGAAGCTACATTTTAGCCTAAACATGCTGTTGTATTATCAGAAAAGAAAATAGTTAATCTTATGGATTTTGGAGCAATTAACGTATTTCATTGTAGCAATGAGGCTTGGCATAGTTTACCTGAATGATGCTGGCACTGTTACCTGGCTGAAAGAATCAATCTCGTAGAGTAGCTATTATCTTTTTATTCATAATTATGCTTTGAACAACATGAAAAAAGTTCATCTAGTTCACAAGAAGGTCCTTTTTGTATGTTTTGTCTTGTCTGGTGAGTCTTAAACTAATGAGGAGATTTTGAAATTTTGCTCTGTTTGCCTCAGCTCTAGGTTGATGTTTCTATTCTTAATTTACAACTACCAGCTATATTTTGGGAGGAGTGGGGGTGGAAGCAATGCCTCTTTTAAGAAACTCCATTGACTTTCCTGATGACAGTATAAGAATGATTTCTTCTGGGGATCATTAAGGGAAAATATCCTAAAAAGATTAAATATTTGATCATTCATATTATTACAGCAGCAAGAATTATACTCGCACGAGCCTGGAAAATGTCCACTACACTGACAGATTGTGTAATAATCCGGAAAATGTTTGAGTGTGCAGAAATGGACAACCTTACTATAGAATTAAATAACAAGGAAGACTCGGAATATTACTCAACCTGGGAAAACTGGTATTAATGGATAGAAAATAATAAATAGGAAATATATAGATCAAAATGAGACATAAATTGTGTTTACATATGTTTTAATCAAGAAGGAATATCTGAGAATATATGAATAGAGTTAAGATTTGTGTACTGTTGGAACGACGTTGAATTGTACAACTATCATGGATGTATTTTTGTTACAGATATATTTGTATTAGCATTTTAATATTTTAAATTTTAATAAAGGCTTTTTGAAAATTTAAAAAAAAGAGAGAGAGAGAGAATGATTTGCTTCTGCTTATTTCTATGACGATTTTAAATTCTGAGTCTAGCCTACAGACCTGGTATTCCCTGGTAGTTTCCCACCCTGGTTAGCCTTTCAAGGTCAGCTACGTGCTGCCATCTAGCTGGCCATTAATGTATTAATGACCATAAATCAAACCTTTTAGGAAATGAGTCCTGTTGAAAAACAAGGAGAATCTTATAATAGAGACAGCAGCAAGAAGAGGAATGAAATAACACTATGAAAAAAACTAAGTGGATTTGGCATTCCTACTTGTTAATAGGCAAGTGGATTCTGTCATGATGCACATAACCAGCTGCAAATGAAGTGCTTTTTGTTTTAGCATAGGTACTGAGCAGAGGTTTAAGCTTTCCCTTAGGAATAATTTGATGAAAACATCTGCCTCTAATTTACAGGCACCTGAAAAGCAAAAACGAGAGAGAAAATTTAATTATGGAATCTAGATTCAGACACTGTGGTTAAATGAAGGGAACAAGGTTTAACATTTTGTACTTTGAAGGCTGCGTGACCAGAATAATGTCATAGAAGCGGCTATGTGTGGTTTTTATTTTTAAAAGTCACTTTCACATTTTCAGTTTGATGCCAATTTCAGATATTTTAAACCTCTTTTTGTAGCTTGAGGAGCCACAGAACAACAAATGCTGGCGGTGGTTAGTGGTGTGTTACTGTGGTCTGAATGCTAGATTAGATTCAAGAGAATGGATTGAAATCACTGGTCTACCATGAAGTTCTGACTTTAAGCCAATCATTTTATCTCAGGCTCCTTATAGGGTTGTTGTGATGAACAAATGCTGGTGGGGTGAAGTAATTAACAATATTAATTACTTAATCCTGTATAAAAAGGATTATTTGGACTTTGAACAAACTAAGTCCACATGCAAATTATAAATGTTGTGAAAATTATTCACATAGACATTTTATCTATTACCTGTTTCAAGGTTAGGAAACTTGGTGATGGTGTACTTCAGATAATTCCTGCTCCCTAATTTTCTTTAAAAAAAGTTACTTTATAGATACTTTTGGTTAACCATAATAAATTAAAAACTGGCATGCTGCAGAACAAGCACTCCATTTTTAGAATCAATTTGTTTGCAAGAATGCCTGGCATAGCCCTTCTTAGAAAATTAAAATGATGTATGAGTGGATCCTGCTTCTTTGTTAGGCAGTATGCCCATCTCTCTGCAGAGGGGAGGGTGGAGGCAAGGCAATAGTAGACATCCTGAAGCTCTCTAGAGATTGTGACCCTAACCCATAACTAGCCATATTGTGAAAGTGCAACTGCCCAGACTAGCCATTTTGCAAGAAACAAACCTCACGGCATATCCTAAAGATTTCAAGTTGCCAATTAACAAAACAAATTAGTTAACTTTACATCAGTCAGTAGATTAGAGCAGAAGATCAATTCCACATGATGTAGGGGTGGGATTCAGGTAGTTTGGACCAATTCGGGCAAACCGGTAACTCTAACAATCAGCTGAGAGTGAACCAGTTCGCTCCAACAATCAGCTGGGTCTGCCCACCCCTGCACTATACCAACCTATATTTCCTTTGTTTAAAGCCCAGCTGATAGGCGTGGCAGAGCCTTACTCACCGGGGCTGCAGTAGAAGGTAAATTTTAGAGCTGTTTTCAAACTCATTGCGCGCACACGGAACACGTGTTTGGTGAACCGGTTGAATCCCACCACTGCACATGAACATTAGAACTACTTTTGTTGTAATAGAATCTTTCAAGTCTGACTAGGCTACACTACACTTATTATACCAAGGTGAATCAGGAAAGCATCTCCTTGAATTCTTTCAGAATATTACCTTATTTCCCAGGGCTTAAAACACGTTGTAATCCTTTGGTCTAGCTAACAGTTTTTGGATAGTTCCATCAAATCCTCTTCTTTACTCTCTACACTTTATTTATTCATCTCTACTATGCAGATATTCTTCTAGCTATTAAAAAAAAAATTCAGATTCCATCACCCTGTTGGCTTTTTGTAAAGCTCTAAAAACTTGGCTATGTACCTAGGCCTGGGGCTCAGAATATGTTAAGGGTCCTGTTATTTGGTTTTACTATTAGCTGATTAATCATCACGGCTGCTGTTTGTATTTATTTGTTTTGTAATGTTTTTTTAATCTTTATAGAATTTTAGAATTGTGAGGTGCTAAGAGTCACTTTGATTAGTTGGGCAGTTATAGAAAATGAATGAATGAATGAAAATAAACAAACAAATAAATAAATATTTTTCTGATATACTCTATTATGCTGGAAAGAACCTTACAATAGACATATTTGTTTAGAAAATAACCTTGACCCATCCTGCACTAGATCAAATCTTTAAGCCATCTACATTCAAGTCAGTCATTGCCTAGCATTATTTAATTACTATGCTGAATGAAGTAGAATTGACTTAATACATTAATGACTTGTACAACTGGTCCTAATAAAAAATAATAATAACAAGGATGAAGCATTAAGGTAATAGTAGGCTAAATTCTTAAGCATAGAGCCTCATTGATACATTGGTTAAAACATTATGCTAGAAACCAGGAGACTATGAGTTTTAGACTAGTCCTACCTGTCAGACACAAGGAACCAGAATGACAACATGAGCTGACCAAAGTTACTTCTTTATTGTTGCATGCCTATTTACAACCATCTGGCCAGACTGCATTCTCTTGGGAGCAGACGGATAAAGGTTTCAGGGATACTGGGGGACGTGAGATCCATGTCATTTCCTGCTGTGCAAGGGCTCTAAGCTCTCTCTTGACACCTCTTCCCCTAACTGGATTCTCCTTCCAGCACACACTTTATGCTTTCTGAGTGACCTTGGGCCCATCATTCTCTCAGTCCTAAGAATGATACAGTGACAACCACTTGTTGAATTTTGCCAGGAAAACTCCAGATACTGGTCCAGGCAATCACTAGAAACCAAAACTAATTCAAAGACACACACACACACACACACACACACACACACACACACACACAAACAACAATTTTTTTTAGCAAACTAAGTTGCATTTAGCAAATTCCTTAGATGTAATCTCTTTTACAGAGATGGTAGCTAGTAATTATTTTAAAATCTATATTTCGCAGTGGTCTCTGAACAAGTGATGACCTACTTCCACCAGGATGCTGTAAGCTTGTGTCAGATTCCATGTTTAAAAACAATCCTGAAGTGATAATACCTTCCCGCCCTCCCAAAAAAGCTCATTGCACTAATTGTGTTCAGTGATTATGGAATTCTGAGCGACAGCTGAGAAGCAGCCAGAAAATGCAAAAGTAATTGTAATGCTGGGAAGAGTTTGAATTTTATTATTTGTTACTACATGACCAATATGATCAATTAAAAGCCTACGCTGCAAATTCATTCCAGAGAGTCTCCACAATATGAAATTATTCTGATAATTAAAATTGATTCCCTGGGTTATTTTCATTCAAATTTTAGAGGAACTAAAATTCAATACATGTCCCATGCAGTCTTTTTTTTAAAAATAGTTTTATGTTGCTTTTAAAATAATAACAGAACATTGTTGGCATCAGACTCTCATGGTACAATGTACTGTTTTCTGGTAAGCATCACCACTGCAAAAGAACCTGCATATTAACAATAGTGAAACTTAGTAGGGAAATAACATATTGTAGTGTAATATTGTCAAATGTAAGCCCCTTGAAATTTAAAGGAATTTTTTACATTCATAATCCAAATCTCATGGTAAAGGATAAGGATAAAATAAAAGCCAGTTTCTCAAGGTTATTTCATTTAATTTTTTGATTAATCCTTACTGAAATGAATTATTTTAACCATTAGATTTGCTTAATCTGCCTAATAGCTTGTGAAAATTAGTTGGCATTTTATAGGGGGTGTTTCCTTTTCTGCTGTGGAGAAAAGAAGACATTAATGATGTATTTTCAGTCCCAATGAGCTCTACTAAAATATTTCACCTGGGAATTGCTGATGAGGTTAGTTAGGAAAAGCAGGGAAGAAGTTTTGACTTTGAGAAAACATAGAAAATTACCAAAGCGTGTTACTGGACCTCTAAGCATCCTTGTTCAATTAGAACTTATTAGTCAACATACATCGATTAACTTTTTGGAGTGCTTTAACAACATGCCTATTGCAAATAGCCTTTTCTTCTTTTCCATTGCTCCAGACCTTGTGTATTTCATTTTAAAAGCTTTACATTTATTTTCATTAATATTGGAACATAAGTTTATGGTGGTTATTATGCCACATCCAACTAATGGAGAAATTTCTTTTTTTCTAATTATGGAAAAGGAATAGGTCCCAAGAGAAGTTAGCGAGATTGCCTACTCTAGGAGCAGAATGAAAATTCAACAGGCGAACAAAACACTCAGCTACTGGGGGAGACTCCCTATAGAATTGTAGAGAGGACATAGAAATAGTCAGTAGATTTATTTGCATTTTGTATGGAAACTATTAAAGAAGGACAATGTGTTATGGGATTTAAAGTAGTCTGAAAATATGCAGAGCAATGAGGCATGGTGGATGTTTGAAAAATGGAAATCTTGCTTTGAAATGAAGTCACTAATTTTCTATGTACCGTATAGTAAATAATCTCACTTTTTGAGTTCAAACGTATGCAAATATCTTTTTTACTGGAGCAAAAAAAACCCTCTATCTGTGAGTTATGACTGTAGTAACTTTCGTGAAGTAGAATATTTGCCTTTTGGCACACATTTCCCCCCATAATGCAATATAAGAGGAGCTTTTATGTCAATTTCGTTACAT
Organism: Ptyas mucosa; assembly: GCA_012654045.1. Classification (NCBI taxonomy): domain Eukaryota; kingdom Metazoa; phylum Chordata; class Lepidosauria; order Squamata; family Colubridae; genus Ptyas; species Ptyas mucosa. Next base: position 2,821,012 of record WNWU01013616.1, read on the forward strand.
TTATTTTGTATTCCTATGACATCTTGATTTTTGGAAAGAACTGGTCTGCAGAACTCATTTTTGCAATCATACATCTTTCAAAGTGCAAACTATTTTGATATTATGCATGTTAAAACTAGAAAAGGAAAAAAATGAACAATGAAGATTAAAATATTTTTTTCATTAACCAAATATTTAGTAATTTAGTAAGAGGAACTAGAATTAGTTAAAGAATTGCAATTCATGCTTCAATATTTCAGTTCACTAGATATTTCAGTTCACTGGCTGCAGGAAATACGTTTATTCAGGGTCCAAAAGTCTGTGCATATAAACTAGAAAAATGAAAGAAACATATATACAATTGGGAAAGTTTCAGTTTTTCCTGAATTAGACTGATTTTTTATTACTGTACGAAAAGATAAAATAGTTTCTTAGACATCTAAGGATTTGATTGAATTATTTTTCTCTTCTTCTAAATCTTCTCAATTTATTTAATTTTTTCTCAGCAATAAAAACCAATAGTTTTTTCTTTTCTGAAAGTTTCTTCCTTTCTTTCTGATGACCAGATAAAATGATGAGTTACTGTAGAACATAGCATTTTATTTTAATGTGCCCTGATTTTTGCATGCATGTGGAGAAAGAGAGAGAGAAGGGGAAGAGAAACACTGAGACTTAAGTACTTCTACCTTTTTAGTTTGCCTCAAGGTTGATTAATAATGTAAAGATCTACTTCCTGATTATCAGTGAATCTTTGGAAGAAAATCTAACCATATCAGTCAGAGAATAAATTAAAACATACAGCATACCTACAGAGAGAAATAGCTGAGTAGAAATTATTGGCAAAGAAGCCAGTAATCTAGAGAGTTAGCTGTTTCATCTGCTACCAGTTGTCTTTTATATGTACAATGCTGTTCCATTTATTGTCCTTTCTGTGATTTTTTTAAATTACATGAATGTATCTTTAAACTGTCATGATTCAACTTGCTACTTTTAAAATATGGTAGGGAAAGGGTAGAAAGCTTCATAAACAAAAGTTTTGCAAAATCCTTTCTTGCTGACAGTGTGAATGAAATCCCAATAGCAGTTCTATTTTTAAAATGTTTTTGGTGGAGATTTATTTTCTGCTCACATGAGCGTGTTTTCTCAGAATATTGATGGATGTGATAACATCAGGGAAAGCCTTGCTGGAGATTTTTGATGGAACATGTATGGAAACCAATTCTGATCTGTTGTGAGAAGCAGAGTAGCACGTGACAGTCTTTAACTGTATAGTTTTCTGCCCAAATTCTACAACTTCTGTGTTTGAGAAGGAACTTCAAAGCTGCAAATTAAACAAATAATTGTTCTCCTTCAATAGATTTTCTTTTTAAACATGGGACTTCAGCTGCATTTGTATAACTGAAAGGTTGCAGCTGAATCTGGTAGTATAATTGTACATTTGCACTGATTTAATTGCAGGGTAAAACCACATTATTATCCTTCAAAGGCCCAATGATACCCTGACTCTTTCTCTCCCCCCCCCCCCCAATAAATATGGCAAAGAACTTCTTCACAGTAATGGCCATTAAGTCACTGGCAGCCTGACAACTAGATTGCAGGGTACTATTTCCTCTTTCTTTTTCCAAAAAAGAAAAAAGAAGAGAGGCTGGCACACATGTGACCCGATGAATCAGACAATGGAATATGTTGCAAAATAAGAATCAAGATTTGCCCACTTTATATATATATATTCCTTGTTGACAATATAATCTGCATGGTAGTTGTACAAAAACTGTTATGAGACAACTGTGACAAAAATCAAACTTTCCAATTAGAGGTTCCTGTGATGCCAGCATACATAGCCACAGGCGAAGTTGTTATCATATTTCTATAAGATTTGGGCTTTGGCCTGCCTTTTTTCCAGGCGTTTTGTACTGGAGGTTGCAAAATTCTGCTGCACTGCTGGATCTGGTATAATGGAACTGTTCAGCCACTCTAGTACGGATGTATACAAGAATTATCTGGTATCTGAACCAGCTGCCTTTGCACATAGCTTGGGGATTATTACAATATATACATCAGCTAAAATTTTGCAGATTCCTGACTGAATGTCTGCTTTGTGCTCTCGTACAATTTTGGAGGTAACTTCAACCATGAATCCACAATGTAGCCTTGGGCAAAGAGGATCCTATTGATTTACTGTTTTATTAAAAGGATTCTGGAAAGTATGTATGGAAATTTTAATGACTACTTTAAGTACTGTGTAATAATTCTTCAGTCCACCCATTCAATTGTACAAAAGTTTCCATATAATTTCTTACAAAATCCTTGTAACTGCTGACCCTTAGCAACCCTTAGCAACGTTCTCCAAGAAGAGACTGGGTAAGAATTGTCGAGTATGGCTCAGTCCAGAGCTTGGCCCTTAAGTACAGAGTATTCCAGTGCCCTTTTAAGGAATGATGACCTTAAGATCCGCCTGCTATAAGACAGATTCACGACTGCCAAACCTAGTTTCATGTCTCCTTCCTGATAGTTATTATGAGGGTTAAATAAACTCTAATTTTAAAGACAGGCAGAATGAAATGGAGGCCATTCAAAAGCATAATTCATATTCCTGTTTTGTGAATGACAAAGAATGAAGTAGAGAGATGAACTACAGTAGTATATTTTATTTTAATTTTTGAGGGTCCTTGGTGTTCTCTGAGCTTGATTGTTTTCTGATAACACTGATGATGTTACCTAGTTTCAGTAATGAAACATCTGCAAGAAAATACCCAAGCTCAGAGACCCCTCATTTCAACCGAGAGCTACAAATATTCTCCTTTATTTGTTTTAATTTTTGTTTTCAATCTGACTTTATGTTATTAAAAAAATATTGGGAACATAGTAAGGTCTACTGGAGACTACTAAATCAGTCAGTTCTGGTCATTCCACAGTTGATTTTCTCCCCTTGGATAATGCTGAATAAGTTTGAAAGAATAGCAATAGCACTTAGACTTATACACCCCTTCATAGTGCTTCACATCCTTTCCAAGTGGTTTACAGAATTGGCCTATTGCCCCCAACAATCTGGGTCCTCATTTTACAGACCTCAGAAGGGTGGAAGGTTGAGTCAACCTTGAGGTGGTCAGGATCAAACTCAAGCCTACAATACTGCATTCTAAACACTGCGCCACCACGGAAACTTAATTATGGTTTAAGAAACTTAAAACATAATTTAATGGTTCTTACTATCAGAAAAGTATATTCAGGACTATGTCCTCAGTGAAAGAACTAGTGTAACACACAGTAAATAAAAAACTGAAAATAAAGCAACACCTTACCTGATTTAGTTTTTTTTCTTGGCCATGAATTGATCACATAGTCTTAATAATGATCCCACTCCTTACTATATCTCTGGAAATATTATAATATACGGTATATTAGCACTTTGAACACTTGAAAGTATATGCATTTTAAATATTAATAAGTTCTTTGTTGACTTAACTGTTGTAGGCAAACACTTTGAATAGTTGAAAATAAATCTTTATCGATATTCCATCTAAATGAGAAGATCTATAATGATTGAAAGTTTATTACATAAACTTTATACACTTATGAAATACAATTTGATACAATATATGTTATATATATTAAAACAAATAAATGCAAGTCCATATTTTGAATGATAGGTGAAACTATATTGTGTACTCAAAATATAGCGCTATATTATAAAATGACATTATTCGATAGTCACATTTATTAAATCATTAGTCCCATTAGTTTAAAGAAGAAAATAACTTAATGTTTTATACCACATAATTTAATTGATTTAAGTTCACAGCTGGTGTTGAAAGAGAAAAATGCTGCACTGCTTTCTTGAATTTCATTGTTTGTTTCCCATATCATTTATTGCTTCAAAGATAAACGGTCTCATTATATTTCTTCAAGACTTACATGACTGCAATGTAGTTATAAGTTTTTAATTAAATAAGTTTTTAAATTAATTATACATCAGCTAACAGTTTGTAATGCTGAGATCTCTGTAAAGACCAAAATAGGCTTTTTTAAAAAAAGATGTCAACCTATATCAAGGGCAGTAGCTTGTAAAAGTGGTACAATTGAATTACTTGGGCCTCAAGGTAACTTGTGATGTCACAACTGTTTAAAAAGGCAAGCACAGCAAGGCTATAAATAATGTAATGGTAGTCGTCAACTTACAACTGACCATTTTATGACTGTTCAGAGTTATGATAACAATAGCAATAGCACTTAGACATATACTGTTTCACAGTGCTTTAGAGCCATCTCTAAGAGGTTTACAGAATCAGCGTATTGCCCACAACAATCTGGATCCTCATTTTACTGACCTTGGAAGGCTGAGTCAGCCTGGAGCTGGTGAGACTCGAACTTCTGAAGTGCTGGCGACCAACATTCAGCAAAAATAGCCTGCAGTACTGCATTCTAACCATTGTGCCATCATGATGGTCTGAGCATGGGAGTTATATGGCCTGTAAAAGCACCTTTGATTGTTGTATAATGTCACCTCTCTCTTACTCCGGCCAATGGTCATATAACTGCACTTCAGGCACTTGACCAATGACTTGCATTTATGACTGGTTGTAGACTCTCCTGATACTTTCGCTGTTTCCTGGCATTTTTTGCCAGTTTCCTGCAAAAAACACCAGCCCACTTAACAATTATGCCATTCACTCAACAACCAACTTGAAAAATGTCAGAAAAATGTATTCAGTCATGTGGGTGCCTTGACTTATGACTATAACCACATATGACTGAATTTCTGGTACCAATTGTGATCATAAGTCAAAGACTTACCTGTATGGCTTTTTTTAAATGCAAGAAATTTATCCTATTTAAGTCACACTTAACAATTTAGCCTTTAGCATACCGTAGTTTACTTTATACATATACATATACATATACATATACATATACATATACATATACATATACATATACATATACATATACATATACATACACACACACACACACACACACACACACACCTCCCTTTAAAAAACACTGGCACTTTTCATTACAACATATTTTACAGCAAAATATTGTTCCTACCATTGTCAAAAAAAAAATACAGTGAAAATATATTTCCAAAAAAGTTACTTTGCAAATATAGGTGATGATAGCTTTTTGAGATGGAGTAGATGAATGAAATCATTTGGAAAAAATGTAGAAGTACTTTATTTTATTTGGATATGTCTTAACTGCTTGTTAAATAACATTTTCCATTTCAGAAATATTATCTAAAGTAAAATGAAAATAATCCAAAGGAGATCAAAGTAGTGGCTATGATGATTACACGTTATTACCAATAGAATATGGGTTTAGCAATATGTACCTTTTCCCCATTGGAGGGTATTCTTGGATCTTGCTTTGGGGATTATTTTTAGCATCTGTTTGGACTCCCGTGGAAAAACCATTTGCTTCTAGTAGAACTTTTTGATGTAATCCATACAATTCTTTGGATTATTTGAAATTAACTAGAGCATTAAAAAATATTATTCATTTGGAATACAAACCTTTAAATATACCATAACTTAAATGGAACTTCCACTTAAATTACAAGTTTTCATTTTAGCATAATACGGTACTAAAATATTAACTAAATCCACAGAATTATATTAATCTGTACAGTTCACAAGAATTTGGTTAGACATCAAAGCATTGGGAAAATATATCATATATTATAGCTGTCTGCTCTGTCTTTAGCATTCAATGATAAAATTATACTTTTGCCATTTTGTTAAGGGTGATGACTAAAATTCATTTGTAATACATTAAGCTTGTCATACTTCATTGGGATTAGTAATATTTAAAATTATTGCTTTGTATATTATAGCAGAGGAGCGGTATTCTATAGAAACAGAACAAATATTAAGCGGAATCATTTTGGAATATTTTGATGTTCTCTAAAATTAATCTACTGTCAATTTTCTTCTGGAGACTGAAGATTAATGGTAATGATAGAATTTTAAAAAGCATGGAAAATGTGAAAAACTGTAACTTAATCAGTGCTTTTAAAAAGAGATAATGTATTTGCCATTTTTGCATGAATTATGTTTCCCCACAAATTATATCCTTCAGTATGCAACAGTAGAGTATGCGATAGAATTACATCTAAAAATAATGTAAGGTATTAACTCTTCACCTAATATTTATCAGTAGATATTTGAAATTCCCAAGGTTAAATCTTTGCTAACTTGCCACTAATACAGCTTTCTTCCGTTTTTCATTTTTTCTATATAAAACCATGTGCACATACAGATTGTGGTCAGATTTACCATATGTTGAACTTTTCCTTACTGTCAGTTTTGCTCACAAATGTGTGCATAAAAAGAATAGTATCAGAAGTATGAGTGGTGAAGAAAACCATCAGCTATCCAGTCCTTTGTCTTTAAGGTCCCTATTATTCTTTTCCATAATATATTGATTGGGAAATAAAAAATAGTTGATACAGTTAAGTTGGCCAGATAATTGAAGTTTGAAATAGTCTTCCAAAAACATTTGGTTATTTTATGTTCTTCGTCTATTTTATAAATGTTTTAAACACACAAAATAGTGAGGTGTCTGCAGTTTGAATATAGCTGAATTATTTTGATGTAGAGATTATGTTGAGTATTAATAATAAATAGAGTGAAGTTATGAATATAGAATGAAGAAAATGAATAATTTTTTAGCTGATTTGAGTATTCCCAAGAATAAAATGTCAGGGAATAAATCAAATAATTTTTTTTTAAGTTCATTTTCCCTCACTTCAAGAAAGACAATTCATTGAGAGCCAGATTTTATTTATATAACATACAATTTTAAATGAGAATGTCACTAAACATCTGACCCAGTAATCGTTATTATGGTTGTTGTGTATATATATAACACTTGGATTATATATTTACCACATTGTACATGCTTGCTTATTAATAGAATATTTTATCCAAATCTTTGGATAACAGTTTTACCTTATTGTGAAGCATCAGGTTGAACCAAATCTTAAAATACATTACCAGGCATCATGTATAGAAGAAAATACTTCTTTTGTGTGTTGGATTCTACATACTACACTGTGGCCTTGATTTTCCTTTGTTGAGTTTGAGTAGGATCCGTGTACATTTAAGTCATTTAGAGAAAAGATTGCTTTTCAACAGCAGATTTTTACAGTGATTTCTGTGAAGGAAATAATAGGAATTTTATGGTGTTCTAACATTTAGTTAATGCCTCAATATAAGAGTAGATTTTTCAGATGCATAAAGCTTAATAAACAAGCTACATTCCTATTATTAGTAACGAGACCTGTCTCTTCACAGATTCATATGGAAAGCAGTGAGAAAGAGAATCAGAGAATCTCCATCCTAATTAACATGGAGATACATTGATTTTCAGTTAAACTAACAAACTAATAAACTAATTTGCTTAAATTCTTGTATTGCTTACCATTCAGCCAATCTTACTACGGACAGGCATGCTTGGAAAAGAATCATTTTCAGTTCAGGCAGCTGTTCACGTGTAACTAACACGTGTTCAATCAGCATATTGCAGATATACATTTTTTTTAAAGAGAATAGAAGAGAGGATATAGGAGATTAATATTTTGGTGATCATCATCACAGATGCAAGCCATTCTAAGACTTTTTTCATAAACTATTCTGTTCTCATATAAGTAGGAGTGTGCTAAGTATTTACTAAACTAAAGTAGTACACTTTTCACTGTGACATCAGAATGCTGTTGGGGAAAAAACAAATATGATTTGTGTAAATTTCATATGTTCTATAAGACATAGGCTTTCATTATGCTTGATTTCATGTATTTGATAGCTAGGAGCATTGGACCAAATTCCAAAACTATGCCAAATTTCTTCCTTAGAGGCTTTTAGTTCATTTTAAGTCACTTGAGTGTTAGACATCTGTGAGTTTTAATATGAAAAGGAAAGATCAATTTTTGGCGATTGTCTAAAGCATGTGTATGAGATTGAATGCACTTTGGGAAATAAAGCGTGAAAGTATAAATACAGGAGAAAAAAATTGTTGTCATCTTTCAAGCATTATAAATAACTTTTCCTGCCTCATAATCCTTGTTAAGAATAATTTAAATATTGCTAAATAACTTTTATTTTGAACTGCAAACTTTTTTTTTAGTTACTGTTGTGTATCTAAAGATCTCTTAAAAGATTGTGGCCACTGCAGATCAAGATTCAGTCCAATGAATCTTAAGTTTTCTCTTTATACTTGTCCCATGCATATGGGAGAATAATCTCCCAATTATGGTACCACCATCCCTATTGATTTATGGATATCTGTAGGATGCCTTTCTTTATATAGCTGGTTATCCAACACCTAGGAGCATAGCAACTCTCTTTGGAATCTATTCAGCAAGAACACAGGTAACTTAAAAAGAAAGCAAATGATTTATTTAGGTAATATAGCACCCAGGACAATTGTTATTTGAAACAGAATATTTTAACTCTTTAATAAAACCTTTCCAATGTCACTTAATTCTGATTGTCTCTTTAAAATTCCTTTCAACAGCATCAGATCATCTGAACAGATTTATCTTCCCATTCTGTCAATTGATTCCATTAAAATAGTATTTTGTAATCCATTGTTTCAATTTTCTTATAATAAATAAGAAATGTTGTTTCATTTTTTCCTCAGAATAAAGGGAAATGTCTTTTTTTATTTCATCTCCAACATAGAGAAGACTTCTTAAAATACAGGAAAAAAAAACTTAATGGAACATACCATTGCAGTTTATATATATAAATCTAAACATACTTGTCTTTAACTTACGATCAACAGGAAACTGCATATTTCTTGAAAAGTACCATATAAAATATTAATGCATTTAATGATGGTTATGGAGCTCTAGGTTCAAAAAGTGTTTGAGATATCAGGCTTTGTATAATGCTACCTTTGAAACATTAATGCAGGCACTTTGCTTCATAATAAAGTACCATGATATATTGATTTTAAATTTCCGTTCATTCTCTACCTCCCAATTATATGCTGCAATAATTGCTGCTCCTTCTTAATGTCTGTTTGCCCAGATTGTGAATATTTTAAATCTCATTTTTAATCTAGCATGTCATTTTATTCCAACCTGTTTAGTTGATTTTGAAAGAAAACTCGTTTTGCTTAATTAGTGTATAGAACTTTATATAAAGAGAATCAGATTTTAGAATCCCTGAGTGGAGCTTTAAAAAGCAAAACTATTGACTATGCTTTTAACTAGCTTCAGCAAATTATCTACATACTTTTGGCTTTGTTTCAATTTAGTTAATGGGGGAAAAGTTTCTTTTCACATGAATCTATGGAGAATGTGTTTTAGTTTCTCACAGAATTATGTTGGGAAATTCTAAGTGGCAGTTTTTATTTTCTCATTAAGTTGCTTTATGCATTGCAAGAGATCTAATTTCATTTCTCCTAAATGAGACACCAGAGGTAATTGAGTGTTTTAAACTATTTGCATATCACATGTATCAAGGATTAGCACCTTTTTGTTGGGCCGGCTTTAACTAAATAGTTTTAGGGAAGTAGATGTTCGCCTGGGTCTGACGCAGATATGAATTGAATAACAGCATGGGATACATACATTTATAAGCAAGATTTGCTAGTGTTTTTCTTGATTCTGATTGGTGGAGTTTTGTCAAAATTTGTTTTTCATTTTTATCACATTATGATATTTTCTGCCTTAGATTAAGATTTTATGTGCTTCATCCTCCAAATGGTAGTAAATTCTGATTTTAGTCTCTTATAATCAGAAAAGCCTTGTGGGCTTCAAAATAACAGAATTGGGGTAACACTAGTGTGCACCTTCAGACCTTCTTGCATTTTTCAAAAAAGTAATGTCCACTTTGGGAGTAATATTATAGTTTCAAACATTGCTATACAGTACTTAGAGAAATTTCTTCTGTATGTGTATCTTTCATTTGAGATACAGTTGGTTACATAATAAGCTTGCTGAAATATTTATACTTTGAGGAAAAACTTTTGCTGCATTTCATGGGGAGGTTTTAGATACATTAATTCAGATTAACGTTGTATTTTGTGTGGTGTATCTCTTGCATGAATTCAGTGTTCCTTTCCTTAATGCCCTCTTAAGAAAAATACTAAGCAGTTGGGAGAAAAAAAATGGATTTTACAAACTAATTTGTCTATCAGCAGGGAAGATTCAGTGAGCATTTGTTTCTTTATATAACATATCACACAAAAGCAGCTGAATCTCCACCAATCAGCCTAATTTAACCTTGAAATTGCTTAATGATTCCTGACGTGGGTAATAAAGTAGCATACTACCTTTACAGTTTGTGTTACATTCATTATATTGAACAGCCAACTTAAAATGGCATTGATCTTATAAAGTTGCTTCTTTTCCCGAACTGGAATGCTCTAATTAAGGCTGCTCTAAACTAGAGATCTTTTGATAGGATTAATTTAATGCAGTCTATTGTATTTATGATATTTTTTGTTCATACTAATTATTCAGATGACCTTTGCAGAAACTGAAGGGATGTTAAAAACTTTGTCCTGATGTGTTTATATGTGAAAGGGTGAGAAAAGATTCCATGATAATAAAGATGCTCATAAATAAGAACTCTCATGTTTCAAATCTCATGCTCATACTGATGTAAACATTCATATTAATGTATATATAAGAAGCCAGAGGAAGAAAATATATTTGAACTAAGCCTAAGTGAAAGGAAGTTTTATGTTTTTACTCCCACTAGTCGGAAATTTGCAATATAATTTTGTATTTCATTCATAGAGAAGTCAACATTTTTCTTCCAGAAAGTTCATTTTTATTGAAAAATTTCTTATACATATACAAAGCTGCTTTCTTCCATTGCTTTGTCAAGCATTCTAGTGGCAACTCTTCCAGTACTATTGGTGAGGACTGATCTTGGGAGCATATTCATGTACTGTCAAGCTCTTTCTACTGCTGAGCTGTGACCTGCTGTGACCTGCTGATCTATGATTTCTTGAGAATGGTGTAAATATCTTCTAGTTTTGGTTTTAGCTTTTTTTCCTTTCTGCTTCCTGTTAGCTTCTAAACCCTTAAAGCAGAGGGATCCAACCTTGGCAACTTTAAGACTTGTGGAGTTCAATTCCCAAAATTCCGCAGCCAGCAACTCAAATGAGGTTGAAGTCCATTAAACTTAAAGTTGCCAGGGCTTTAAGCAATATTGGCAGAAATTACAGAGCACCATGAAATTGCCATAAGGAGACTAGATATAGAATATATATATATATGTCTGTCTGTCTGTCTGTCTGTCAGTCTGTCTTTGGTTATTCGGGTTTTCTCCCGTGTAAAATTGGAAGTGTCTTGGCGACGTTTCGACAAAGTCTCATTCGTCATCTTCAGGCTGGTGTTCTCGGCTTCGTGCTTCTAGGAGCAATGTGTGATCACAACTGTTTCTTCCTTTTAACTGCCAGTGGGAGTGTGAACTGATTGGGTGGGAGCATGGCTGTGTTCTGATTGGGTGGAGGTGTGCTTTGATTGGTTGGGGGCCTGGCTGTGCTCTGATTGGATGGGGGTGTGCTCTGGGTGGGGGCTTGGCTGTGCTCGGGTTAGTCTGAGTTGCAGGGGGATTTGAGCTGGTGAGCTGCATTGCTGTTGTTTGGCTTTGCGTTCGTGGTCGTGCCACATCTTCATGGTGGGTGTCAGTTTGCTTCATGTATGGATTGGAGGGGTTTAAAGTGGCCAATGATGCAGCTGTGGTCTGGCTTCTGGTCTGTGGTCATGCCTCATCATCGGTGTTGGTCTGGGTTTGCTTTTTGCATGGATGTGTGGTGGTGATATCCTGTGTGGTTTTCGTGAGTGTGGGTCTGGTGTCATTCTTTGTGTTAGGGACTTGTTTGTCAATAAGGGCGGGTTTCCAAATGCCTGGTAGGCGGGAGGTATCATCTCATTTATTCATGCTGTGTGGGCGTTTTTCTATCTCGATGGCTTCTCTGATTATTCTGTTGTTAAAGTGTTCAGTTTTGGTGATAGTTCTGGTCTTTTTAAAGTCAATTTCATGTCCTGTGACTTTAAAGTGTTGGACCAGGGAAGAAGTTGGTTCCTCTTTTCTGACTGAGTTCTTGTGTTCTTCAATGCGTGCACTTATTCTTCTGTTGGTTTGTCCGATGTATGTGGTGGGGCAGGCGGTGCATGGGATTTCATATACTCCTTGGTTTTCTAACTCAATTTTGTCTTTGGGGTTTCTTAAGATGGTGGATATTTTTCGGTTTGTGCAGAATGCTGTCTTGATGTTGTGTTTGTGGAGGATCTTGCTGATTCTGTCTGTGGTGCCTTTTATGTATGGGAGGAGGGCTTTGCAGTTTTCTTGTTCTCTGTCTTGGATTTTAGTGGGGGTTTCTTTTTGGATTAGGTTGGTAATCTTATTTCTTTGGAAATAACCAGGGTGGATTTGATTTAAATCAAGTCGATTTAAATCACGATTTAAATCACTAGTAAAAAGGCTTGATTTAAATCAACTTGATTTAAATCATAATTTTTAAAGAACAACTGTCATCTCTGTCCCGCAGCAGCTCCTCCTCTGACCTGCTGTTGATTTGCCGACAGTCCCAATATTGCAGAATATACAGCTTCATGCTACATAACTAAGCTCCGTTTCATGCTGAATAAACTAAATTATTAATGTATCTTAAATAGAAGAGTATCTTTAGATAGATTTTTACTTCAAAAGCATTTTATTAAAATTTAAATTTGATAAAAATCAAAAAAATCCGATTTAAATAAAAAAAATCGATTTAAATAAAAAAATCTGATTTTTTTGATTTTTTAAAAAAAATCATTGATTTTTATCCACCCTGGAAATAACCACCACCCAGCACAGATTAACTCCGTAGCCAAGACACTCATCTCCAGAACAAAATGCTTAGCTGACGAACAACACTTAAAAACCGAGTGTGTATTTCTCTTTAGCCAGGTTCTACCTATGTAAACCAAGATTTTATGCACATAAAATTCACATAAAACCTATGAAAAATAAAGAAAAATAAATATTGTACTTTTACAGGGTGGATACATGAGATGAGGGTGTAGCTAACTGAAGAGACCTTATAAGGCCGAAATAGATCTATCTTAGTCTCCCAATGGGCAGCAAAAGTTCTGCTGGCTGCCAGAAGAAAAAAAGCCCAGAAACTAGTGAATTGTGATTTCATTGAATTAGGGCTGCATAAAATCTTGGTTTTCGTAGGTAGAACCTGGCTAAAGAGAAATGTGTGTGTGTGTGTGTGTGTGTGTGTGTGTGTGTGTTTTACAGGTCAAGGGTGGTGATAGCTTAATTCAGGTGTGATTATTGAGATACTGTGGTTAAGCAATTGGGTTCAGAAACTGTTGCCAATTTGTTACTGCAAGCCAAATAACAATCTTCTAGCCAATTGTGGTCTGCCATCTGTCCACTTTACTGTATCTCATCCATCATCATGAGAGAGCTTTGATAAATTTCAGAAGGCCAATTCAGCAGCAGGTTGTATGGTATGTCCAATAAAATCTGTAATACTGTACTAAAAACACCGCAATATGCTATATTCAGAACTGTAAAGAAAGTCCTAGAAGTCTTGAAAGGAAATAAAACTGAGGTTATCATCTACAGATGACTGAATTGATGTCCGATGTTTAATGTTCATTGTCCACCTGCACATGGACATGAATCCCAAGATTGCTTAACTGAACAAGCAGCATGCCTGACAGAGAAGTACAAGAAAACAAGCCTAATGCATTGAATTTAGATCTCCTGTCAAAAGTTAATTACTCACTGAGTTTATGCATATCTCATTATTTCCATATGTTATCTGTGAGTAGTGTTAAGCATAAGCCCACACTGTTACGTGTTAACTTTCTTTATTTCTATATTATTTTATATTCTTCTCCATCTCCATACAACATTAATTATTCTCTTGCTATCAACATTTACACATTGCTTTCTAAAAATAGAAAATGCAGTTGTATTTTATTTATTTAGTAGATTTTTTTATCCTGCCTTCTTTCAGGATCTCTATGTGGTGCTTTCTCCTTCCATTTCTCTCCCCGCCACCCCCAAAACTGGGAGATAGGAGATAATGTTTAATTCTTAGCCTGACAAGAAAGCCAAGATCAAGGAACAGGCAGAGCCGGAATTCCAGCTCTTTATTGTTGTAGGCTGGAATAACCAACAACAAGAAGAATACCAAAAAGAAGTCAATCCATGCTTCATTGATTATAGAAAGGCCTTTGATTGTATCGGTCAAGAATGAGACAAGGTTGTATATTGTCTCCTTATTCATTCAATGTATATGCTGATAATATATGAAGGAAAATTGATTAGTTTGATTTTACAATTGGAATTGAATATAAAGACAAAATTAATGACAACAGATGCAACAAGCTGCCTTAGAATTGATAATCAAGATATAAAAGTGGTAGATAATTTTTGCCTTTTAGGATCAACCATCAACAGTAAAAAAACATGCAGTCTAGAAGTAGACTAGAACTTGTAGAGCAGACATGAAGACTATGGAAAATATATTTTGGGTGCTGTGATGTGTCTATATCTACAAATATCAGAATAGAGCAGGGGTCTCCAATCTCGGCAACTTTAAGACTTGTGGACTTCAACTCCCAGAATTCTGGGATTTGAAGTCCACAAGTCTTAAAGTTGCCGAGGTTGGAGACCCCTGGAATAGAGCATAGTATTTCCTGTGACATTCGATGGAAGTAAAAATTGTACTTTGAAGAAGCATGATTCAAAGAGTATTAATACTTTTGAACCTTAGTATGACTTCTGGAAAAACTGTGAATAGGGTTAGGGTCAGTAGTGGGTTTCAAAACCCATCACTATCAGTTTGCTTGTCGGCACGCATGCACGATGCTTTTGCGCATGTGCAGAAGCGTCCGGGTGAGCGGGCGGAGCCTGCCGCCGCTACTAGTTCGCCTGATCCGCGGCAAACAGGTAGACCCACCGCTGGTTAGGGTTCATACAAATAGATCATAATACAAATAACCCAGCACATTATGGCTAAGGTTGGACTTGAATATAAGTATCCCTGATGGACATACTCGTGGACATAATATATGCATTTACAAACATAGCTGAACAATTATTTATATTTAAATTAGCCAGAATTGAAATATAGCAAGTTTTTATCTGTTGAAACTATATCTGTAACATTTTTGTGTGCTCTCTTAAAGATGATTTAAAAGAAAAAGAACATGAAAATTTTGTTTTAGGCTAATAGCTTGTGTATATATAGTCATATAATTATTGGCATTGCATAGAAATCTCTTATTACTAATCTTGCTGGAAAACAAGAGACACGAGATTCGTAACTTTTTTTACAAGGTCTCATAAAAACCATCAGAATAAAAAAAAAAGATTGCAGTTTAGTACAAACAGGTAAGAAGCACAATATACATTTAGCTTCAGTTTAATGAAAAGGTCTATCTAAGAATGAAGAAATATGACAGAATGAGATTATTAAACAAAACAAAAACAGCTCATAATAAAAGGCTTTCAAATTAATATATAATTGAACATTATTTCAGACTTTATATGGAGTAAACCAGATTTGCTACTAGGTGTTGCATCAACCTAGCACTTTGTTATCCCTCTGAGAAATTCAGCCTAGTACATATAATACATACATGTTTAAATTGAGTGAATAAAATGTTTGTTGAATTATGCAAATAACATAAGCTTAACTAAAAGAAATAATTCCTCCTAAAAAAGATAACAGAATTTTAAAAATCCCCCCCCCCCCAAAAATTGGATCCTGTTCCATTCATTTTACCCTTCTGCCTATTCCTATCTTAGATTCAGAGCTATATTTCTTTTCTTCAGTACTTCATATTTACCAATAGTAGAAATGAGTCCTGGGCATTTCAATAGATTCTATGACTATGTCTCGCTTTAATAAAAATTTTTTAATAAAATAACACTATTTTATTGTTGAGATTTTTTTCCTTTTCAATATTATGGAGTTTTCTTCCTCAACAGTTAGTATGGTGAAAGTTGAAAGGCATCGTCTATAGGAGCAGAACAGGCTCAAAGGAATGTAGTTTTTATATTTGTCACTCGCTTAATTCCAACCTGTTTCTAGGTATTGTGTGTGTGTGTGTGTGTGTGTGTGTGTGTGTGTGTGTGTGTGTAAAATTGTCTTGCTCATTCTTTGATTTCCATGTAAAATTGAAACTAGTCAACAATAGCTGGTACACATTGTTATTAGCATGCCAAGACACAGTCTAATATTTATCAATAGGAATAACACTTAGACTTATATACTGCTCCATAGCACTACAGCACTCTCTAAACAGAGTCAGTTTATTGCCCCCAACAGTTTGGCTCCTTATTTTACTCACCTCAGAAGGATGGAAGGTTGAGTCAACCTTGAGCTGGTCAGGATCAAATTCCTGGCAGTGGGCAGAGTCAGTGGGCAGAGCCAGCCTGCCATACTGCATTCTAACCACTGTGCCACCACAGCTCCTAGTTTAAATTATAATTTAAAATTTATAATAAATAAATTACAGTATAAATTATAGAATTTATAATAAATAATTTAGAATTCTTTGTGTAATGGCTGAGACAAGCAGAAAAGAACCCTTTCTGATTTTCGTGTCATTATTGCATGTAGAAAAATATAAACAGTGTTTTACCTGATGTCCTGCAGATGTTTTGGGCATCAGTTCCTCTTGCCCCTTACCACCATATAATCAGTTTAAGGCTGAGTTCACACATGACACTAAGCCATTATGTTGCTTAGTTTTGATTTTTGATATTTACAAAGACTGAAATTAATAGTGGAAAATTGACTCTGGCGCCCTTGATGGGTAAGAAGTTGTTTAATTATACGGGCATCTAAATAATGTAAGCTTCACATTCAGCCCCCAGCCCACCTGAAACCATAGAAATACATAAAATAAGTTTGATTTCAATGATTATATTGCCTCTGGTGATGATCAAGACACTTTTGTTTGCTTTAGGTTAAGCAAACAAATGAATGTATTTTTAAGATTTCACAGTTAAGTGTTTGCTTTATTGCTGTTGCAGCGTAAGAGCTATGAAATATCTGACTGGATGAGTTAAGTTGGAATCAGGCAATTTCATGGCTTGTTCTTTTGTTTACTGAGTGGAAGAGGGGAATAAAAGAGGAGGTGAGGATAGCATTGATGTGCTTTGAAATACTCCTCAACTTTGCCTTTTATAAATAGGGTGAAGTAATTACTATTGAATAAGTCTAAGGCAGTAGAGCAGTTATTTCTATGATACAAAACCTGAAAAGTCTTGGAGGTACACTAGGAAACGCTGAACACACATATTTGTATTTGCATTATACTAGCACTTTTTTAAAAGTTTACATTTACACGGGGAAATTCCCATAGCGAGAACGAGAAAGCGTTATAAACTTGCATACATTAAAGTCTGTGTTTGTCAGGGTTTTTTTCTTTTAAAAACAAAGTGACAGCATATACTTAATATTGTATTTATTGTTTCAGTTTACTGTTTAGAAATACATGCAGAACAATTTATGCATTTCCAGGTACCCAAACTGATATAGTTCAGATGCAATATTTAATAGTAATCTGATGTTCCAATTGAAGTGTTTTTATATGCTGATTTTATCGCGGAATTCAAGATGGTTTGTATAAAGTTTCAACCTTTTTTTCTTTCCATGAATTAAGTAGATGTAGTGGATTTTAAATAAGAAATCATAAGTCTGTCAATCATGAAAGTTGTAATCATTATCTCTTTTATTTTGTTCATCAGATTTTGCTCATTGATTTATTGTTGTTATTTTATTTATTTTATTTATTTTATTTATTTTATTAAATTTATTAAATTTATTAAATTTATTAAATTTATTAAATTTATTAAATTTATTAAATTTAGAATTTTCTAAAATGACTCTGGGCATCATACAAATTAAAAAGAAAGGTGGTGGAAGGTTAAAAAGAAAAGGACATATACACATGGACAAAATCAACCAGGAAGGAAGGAAGGAAGGAAGGAAGGAAGGAAGGAAGGAAGGAAGGAAGGAAGGAAGGCAGGCTGCCCGCCCGCCCGCCCGCCTGCCTGCCTGCCTGCCTGCCTGCCTGCCTGCAACACAATCTCCAGGGCTGGAAACAAATCCAAGTTTTTAAAGTTGGACAAAACTCACATATATGTAGAAGAAAGAAATCTGATTCTTTTTCAGATCATGTTTTTAAAAAGCTTTGAATGAACATAAAGGATTTGCAGAAGTACAGTCTGGCCAGTCAATCAGAATAGTGAGCAGTTCTGTCTAGACCAAAGAAGAGACAGAAATCTGAACACTCTAAAGATGCTGAGCAAAGTCATTTAGACTATTTCTCAATTGACATGGTAGACTGAAAAGAAAGAAAGAGTGTCATTCTAGTCCTGAGCTCAGTTCCTGGATCAGTGACCAATTCATTTTTCAGCAGAGCAAGTTGTCTGCAGCTATCTTCTTTGTCCTACCAGTACTGATGAGTTATGATGCTTCTCATCCTGGGTTCCTGCATGTTTTCCCATTTTGCTGATGATTACAAACTTTTTGGAAGTTGCATAATAGGTGGTGTATTTCTACCTTCTACAGTTGTGGCTGTATTTAGTAATACCAGTGGATGTCACATTTAATATGTTGCAAAACATACAAAATAGTTCTAAATATGGTTATACAACAGCCAATATGTGAGCACTTTGTAATGTCTGATATTTCCTCTCTTGTGCCTCATTGTCAATAAATAATTGAACTTTTCTTTTAAAAAAAATCTTTGTGGTTAGGACAGTTTTTGTGGCTTATTTGTAAATAGTCAGGTAACATAGGTTGGTGCTGGCATTTTTCCTCAGTTTTTGACATTAATACAGGAAAAACCTTTTTAGATCATTGCAGCTGAACCAATTTATAGTTTTATATAATTTCCACATTTATACTCTCTAGTTGAAAATCATCCTTAATAAAAGTTATTAAAACTGATCAGAAGGCGTTTTCCTAAAAGAAAGTAAATTACTCTGTTAATCTGCTTGTAACATGTGTATATATCTACCTTGCCTGCCTGCCTAGTTGGTTTTTGACTGTAAATCAATAACATTCAATAGAACCTGATTTATTACTTAGTTTCCAAGGTGTATAACTATGTCCACTCACTGGCTTTGGGGATAGTTTCATAAGGAGAGGCCAATATCTGTTGGCCCTGTTGTGTGTCAAATTGATTTAGTTTTGTGGCTCTGCTTTCTGTTTTACTGCTATTTCAGTTTAATGCCTTGCTATTTCTGTTGATGCCTCTGTGCCTTGGTTTATTTTTTTTTTCCTCTCCCTTAAAGATTGTAGCCTTTTCCCCCCCTTTGGTTCTTCTATATCTTTTATCAGTTCCTCTTCCAATGTTTTGATTTAGATTTAGAGATTTGTGAAAAAAATAGTTTTTCTTTGTCCCTTGTGGTTTTTGCAGTTCAGAGACTTGATAGTCAATAAAATATAACATATGTTTGATGTCAGTATATTTTTATGATGAAGGCTGTTCTCCAAAGAAATTCTGGTTATCTGTGGGAACCACCTTCAGTGTATCATTTCTTCCAATCACCTTCCAATCTCCATTTGTCTATTAAGTGGAAGTTTTTATCTCTAGATAGATTTAATCAAAAATATGCAAGTTTACTTTTTCAAAATGTGGCTTCCACAATAATACGATGGGTACCCATGAGAGACTAAGAACAGAGAAATGCACACACACACACTGTACCTTATATACTATCAATTTTCTATCACTAGAACTTTGCTTGAATTTCATCATTTTTTTAAAGTTGTCTGGCCTGAAAACTGCTTTTACTACCTTTTTACTTTTATTAAACATTATTTTTCATTCTGTTTTAATATTATCCATTAGCCAAGTTCATTAGAAGATGTGCTTTTGTTTTTCTTATAAAAAAGCTTATGGTTACATACAAAGAAAAACAAAATCTTTTCATTATCCTTTATAGTCTACAACAATGTGTCCCAACCTTACCAATTTAACGTGTTTGGATTTAGAGAATTTGGGGAGTTGAAGTCCACATATCTTTAAAAAAATGAATTGGGAAACACTGGTCTGTAGGCCTCATTCATAAAGAAAAACCTTGATTTGTTAAAAAGAGATTCCTTATGGGTCCACAGAGTGATAAATGGGAGACAGCAGAAATCCTCTTATCAATACATATTTTATGTGCATGTGCTGTTGAGGGAAGTCTTTTCGATGGGCTGCTATTGGTATACAAGCATCTCTTGTATGAGAATTAGTTGGGGTTTCTCTCTCCTTGTCTAAGAACCCTGATGGGATGTTTGTAACTATTTATAACTGAAAAATATAAAAATCGTCTCGAATGATACATGTTCAATGATACATTTTGCTTTGTTGTATATCATTTCAAGTCCAGAAGTATTCACTCCAGAAGTTGTGAATGCTGCAACACTGGAAGATTTTAAGAAGATGTTGGATAATCATTTGTCTGAAGCGGTGTAGGGTTTCCTGCCTAAGTAGGGGGTTGGACTAGAAGACCTCCAAGGTCCCTTCCAATTCTGTTATTCTATTCTATTCTAAGTGTTCAATGAAAACTCATTGAGGTCTCAGTCTGTTTTATTATTAACTTAACTATGACCCTCAATTGACAGCCCATGAAACTATTTTAGGTAACCTTGTGTTTGTGTAAACAGATCTCAGACTTCATACAAAGCCTCCAGAAAGGATGACAAGTTCAATCAGGTGAACCAACTTATTGCTTCTTTCTTCTTTTTTTTAACTCCACCAAGAGTCATCTCTCCACTGAACATTCTCATCCAAAGCGTAAACTTATTTCTCCATTACTAGACTTGTTGCAACACATCTGTTTTACATTGTGCATGCCAGGTTTTTGCTTAAACCCCCTTAGCTTAGTGCTGTTTCCTTTTCCCCTTTTCTGAATCATTTATTCTAAATTCCGGAGCCAAGTTATTTGCTACGAGAGTGGTGTATGCTCCATTCACTATTTGGAAAAATTCAAAAACTACTCCTAAGGAAAAAGTTTCAACTGAGAACCTGCAGTTGTAAGTATAGAAATGAATATAGTTAGAAATTGGAGCCGCATAGGCCAGTTTGATCAATACAAGCTTTCCAAGAGATTTTAAAATGCATTTGCTACTGTGTACTTCATATTGATTATTCATGGCAGATTTTTTCTGTGCATACTTTCATGTGTTATCGTTAATCAGGTACAGCCTCATGCCTGCAATAGTTTGCTTCATGGGCTCATGTCAGTTTAATATTTAAATTGAGAATGATAAATGATAACATACTTTGCTTTCAAAGGGACAATTGTAGCTCTGTAAACGTGTACATTTCTAAAATGTAAGCTTGCATTGATTAGCTTAGCTCATTGTGCTTCATAAATCATTTATGAACAAATTAAGTTACAATTTATAAGGTAAATAATGCCTTACTATGCTCTGGAGGAAAATATTATCTTAGCAAATGAAGCAGTGATCAGTATCATCATTGGAGGATTTCTGCAAAAACAGCTTGTATTCTCCAAATACTAGAATGTTTTTTTTCTGTCATTGTCAACATTCTGTAAAACACTTGGGGCATTTATTTGACAAGTCTGAAGTTATCTAAGACAAATGTAAATCCTTACATATTAAAAAAAAACAAGCTCAAATGTATGAGCAGCAGATAGGGAAAAACAAATGTTTCTTTTTAATCTTACGTAAAAAAATTGAATTTGAAGTATTTTAAATTAATTCAGTTTTGATCAGTGTTGCTTGACAAGTTTACATTTACCTTTCTTCTACTTTAAAAAAGGAAATTTAGAATTAAAAGCTCTTCTTTGAAATAATAAATAAATCCACTGGTCCTATTTACAAATGATTCAGTTCTGTTTAATGTGTTTGGTTTTGTTTAAAATTAGAGGAAAAATGTATTTCCTTTATAATTTTTTTCATATATTTTCTGATCATTACAGTGTAAAATAGAAAATCAATATCAAGAGTTTGGTACAATTCCCTGCATCAAAACCGTGTCATTGGTTTTTCCCCTAATCTTAAAAAAGTTTTCACATGGGTTGGATACATCATTCCTGCCCACCAAGTCACTCTAATGGGACAGAATAGAGGACATAACTCTAGGAGAATGGAGGATAAACCATATGATGAACGGATTCAGGATCTGGGTATGCCTGGTCGAAAATAAAGAAGGATTAGGCTGACTTGATAGCAGTCTTCAAATATTTGAAGGACTGTCACAGAGAAGAGGGGAGTCAATTATTCTCCAAAGCACCTGAGGGCAGTAAGAAGTAAGAAATGGAAATTTATCAAAGAGAGATCCAGTGTAGAAATAAGGAGAAATTTCTTGACAGTAAAAACAATTAATGATTGGAATGGTTTGTCTCCAGAGTTTGAGTGACTCACTTAATGACTGGCACAATTTACCCTTGTAATTCCAAGCTCAATTACAGTTGTACGTTGAAGACTACTTGTACAATTGCCCCCAACCTGCCTTCCATTGAGGACCTGTATACTGCACGAGTGAAAAAGAGGGTTGTGCAAATATCTACAGACCCCTCACATCCTGGGCATAAATTGTTTCAAATTCTACCTTCAAAATGATGCTATAGGGCACTGCACATCAGAACAACTAGACACAAGGACAGTTTTTCCCCGAATGCCATCACTCTGCTTAACAACTAATTCCCACAACACTGTCAAATAATTTACTAAGACGGTATTACTATTATTCTTCTCTTCCTTACTACTATCTATCTCTTTCCACTTATTACTATAGTGGAAGCAAATTACTACGTGTTGCTTGTATCTTTCAATTTATATTGTTTTTATTTGTTTCCTAGTACAATTTGATAGCTTATTAATATGCTTGACTATCACTGAGTGTTGTATCTTTTTATTCTTGATGAATGTATTTATTCTCCTTATGTACACTGGGACATATACACCAAAGACAAATTCCTTGTGTGTCCAATCACACTTGGCCAATAAAGAATTCTATTCTATTCTATTCTATTCTATTCTATTCTATTCTATTCTATTCCATTCCATTCCATTCCATTCCATTCCATTCCATTCCATTCCATTCCATTCTCTCTGATATGGATGTAGGAATTGGCTGGGATCGTGCTGGGTATGAATCAAACTGGAAGTTGCCAGCAATAATTTTCCAACCATGTGATCATATCAAATTGTGATTGGTTTAGTAAAGTCATAACAGGTTGCTTATGAATGTAAATTGACCGGAGCACAATACTGTAAGAGAAGGTTAATGATTAAGCTTAATGAATCCCTGTATGGGCCTTCATTTCATACTCTTATGTAGCCTTTTAAGAACTCCCAGTGAAAATGGCTGAACATCAAATAGGTTGAGAATTCTAGATGCTACTTCTGAACATATACTGAGGGTGCCATGTTGAAGGAAGGGCCCTCCCAGCATCTGGCAATCATCTGCTACATGTTTATAATTGCCTCCGTAGGTTGACTAGATATATTTCATCATGTAATCCACATTTTCCAAGTAGATTATGACTTTATTGTAGTCACTAAATTGTTTCTAATTTTTCCTCTTTCACAAAGGTCTTCCTTTAATATTTCAGCAATTTGGCTGTTCATATCTTAGAAACTGGTCTCTGTGTAACTGTCAGACTCCTCTCCTTGCAATCTGTCAAGGAATGCAAGAAAAGAGAATCCAAAAGGTCTAGTTAAGAGGATTTATTAAAAGGTAACTGTTTCAATACTAACTCCAGCAATTGTCCCATTTTCCAATGAGAGTCCTACATGCAGGCAGTTTTAGGGAAGCAAAACCAGAAGTTTCTGCCTTCTTTCTATGCCTTTTTTGTGAAGGAGGCATTGGATCCGTTTCTTCACTCTAAGGTTAACTCAGTCTTCTTAATGGTGTTAGAGATAACTCTCATTCTAACAGAGAGGCTTGTGCACTTAAAAGTGACTTTTCTCTTGTCAGCTGGAAAGTAGAAGAGACCTTTGTGTTCTCATAATCATAAGTTTATTTGTCAAGCATATATAATATAACAGGTAAAAGTATAAACATAGTTTGAATACATGAAAAGAGTAAGTAAAAAGGAATATTAGGACAGGGATGGTAGGCACACTGGTGCACTTATGCATGGCGTATGGCCTATCTAGTTGTATGTTTTGTTAACACCCTATTTTACTTTGAGATGCTGAAGTCCCATTTTTAAGTACTCTATACCATAATATGAATTGCTTGGTTTGGCTTATTATATTGTGGCTTATCGACCATGATTTATAAATTAGCATATATAAATTGTTCCTAAGCCTGAGTTGAAACACAATCCATGCTGGAGGATTTGCATTGTACACCACAGATTGCCTCCTAGATTGTACAACATACTGATAAAGACCTTAATGTTATCAATTAAGGCAGTGACCATCTAGCTGCCCACTCACTTTTCCTCAGATGATATGTGGTTTGTTTAAGATTTGCAGAAAGTCTTATCTAAGGGAGGGGAACCATAAAAGCTCTTCTTGCATATTAATGTATCAGATAGGATAAGATCTTCAAAGACAAGGGCAGCAACAACAGAAGATGGCTCTGGATATAATGATTTTTCTCAGTCCAGTCAGTCAATTAACAGGTTATTTAACCTCATGAATATAGGGCTTCTTATTTACACAAAACCATCTGCAGCTGTGCCTATATGTCTTGGAACTAATTAATACGGTAATTTTGGAAAATAAAATATTTTCTTTTCTTTAAAAGGTTGATTTATGACTTGTTTTAAGTGGCATTCCCATAGCTGTTTAGCTTTCCTAAAAAGTTAAACTAAGGAAGAATCTCTTTCTGAATTAAAGCAAGGCAATATTAGGCTTGCTTTTATTTCATAAATCTCATGTAATTTGGTGATGTTTTTTTTATCTTGGTAAGAAAGGAGTTGAAGCAAGGGTGCTATTCAGCAGGTTCTGACAGGTTCTGGAGAACCAGTAGTGGAAATTTTGAGTAGTTCGGAGAACCGGCAAATATCACCTCTGGCTGGCCCAGAGTGGGATGGGAATGGAGATTTTGCAATATCCTTCCCCCCAGGAGTGGGAAAGGAATGGGGATTTTGCAGTATCCTTCCCCTGGAGTGGGGTGGGAATGGAGATTTTGCAGTATCCTTCCCCTGCCGTGCCCACAAAGCCACACCATGCCCACCAAGCCACACCACACCCACCAAGCCACGCCCACAGAATCGGTAGTAAAAAAAAATTGAATTCCACTACTGAGTTGAAGTTGGTACTTATTTTGGAATGGGGTTTCTAAAATATACTAGACAGCAGGAATCATACCTTATTTATTTAGAGTTTGCCTTGGACTGATGCTTTTAAATATATGTGACAGAATTTAGAGATAATCAGTTCTTATTAAGAATTGTGTTGAGTTTAGATAATTCATCTGTGTCTCTGTAATGGAGTCCTATTTAATAAGGAAATGGAATATTTGAAATTTACCTTTCTATTGGTTACTAAAGATGCCAATATGCAGGAAGTTGAAAATAGTTCATACTAAAAGGAGTAAGAAGTGGTTTTTATGGAACATTATTCCCTCATTTCTTCATTTCTGTGGTAAATAGAGTTTTATCTAATAGAAGCCATACTGTTCATCAATACAAGTAGCTTGCAATCCCATTTGTCCTGCATGAAATTCATATCGCTTAGTACTAAGGCTTGCCTTGTTCCTTCTTAAGAGACATGTTCTACTAAGTCCTAGCTACATGCATTGGTTATTTTACCATATAACTGGACTATATTTACCTTTTCCTGTTTTAAAGGTTGGATTTTAAAGCCAAGCATTTTTAAATAAAGCCCCCTGGATGTGAACTTGAACGTGTATATTGGCATCTTGATTTTAGTCCTAATCAGAGAGTTATCAGTGGGCAAGCAGCAGGGGTGAAATCCAGCAGGTTCTGACAGGTTCTAGAGAACCAGTAGTGGAAATTTTGAGCAGTTCGGAGAACCAGCAAATACCACCTCTGGCTGGCCCCAGAGTGGGATGGGAATGGAGATTTTGCAATATCCTTCCCCCAGGAATGGGGATTTTGTAGTATCTTTCCCTTGCCACACCCACCAAGCCACGTCCACAGAACCGGTAGTAAAAAAAATTGGATTTCACCACTGGCAAGCGGGCTACTATTTTACTTCCATATTACTTCTTTTCATAGGAAGCTATCCTGTCCTAAATGTTCTAAACAAAATGGAACATCTTCATGTAACTGGGGGGAAAAGGCACCTTTGATTTGCATAAACTTAGCACAACTCTGTATTCAGTTTTGGCCCAGTGTATATTTCCTATTTTTATTTGTGTAGTTGAAGGGTTGTGGGGAATGCAAGGGGCTGGTTTGAGGATATTCTCTCCTTTTGTTTTCCTGATGCAAAGAATGGTATGGAATCAGGCTTTTGGGTGGCAAGAAAGCACCCTTGGCTTTAAGCAGTCTCCTTCAAGAAGAGAAAAACCTTGAGTGTATTCATCTTGATGGCCTGGCCACCCATAGAGTTCTACTTTGCAATGGGAAGATGAGGATGAGTTCTCATTTGCTTCTCAACTGTATTGTATTTATGAATCCCAGAATTATTACTAGCGCGAGTCTGGATTCTAGTCTTATCTCAGTGACAGATTTAGCCTGTGGGAGCCAAAGCAGAGAGGATAAGACTAGTCAAAGAATTGAAACTTGTATAATGTTGGTTGACATTTTGGCTCTTCACCTTGTTTGGATTGGATTAGTGAATAGTTTTTCTTGGACCTGCAGGATAATTTAACACGTGTTACATTTGAAAGTATCAATCTGAATAAGCAGGGTTGTGAATCCATGCATTTTAAGAGAGGATGAAGACTTTATTTAAAAATATTTCTTGGTTTAAATTAATTATTATGGCTTAAGGAGAAAAGAAGTAGAGTTCAGTTGTTCTTTCCACAGTAAACATGAAAAAAACGTTTCAATTTTGTGTGATGGCAATTATAGGCAGATTTTGGTAAGTTTTCCCAAATGTGAAGTTGGAATATAAATTGAATAAATAATGAGGGTATTGAAACAACAACTGGCAGGAGAGTTAGAGTGTACCAGATTGAGAAAGCATAAAATATCACATTTGGGATCCTGGAACTATTTAATGTATAATAGGCACCACTGTTAGAAGCCTACCATTTAAGAAAATGTAGTCTAAGGAATAAAACCAACATATAATTGCTTCTACACTTGTGCATGTAATGCACATAGCCAAGAACAAGCATTTCTTTCTGCAAATGAAAAATTAATAGAGGGGATCTTTTCCAGAGATCCTTCACTGAATAAAACATTCCTGAATATGTTGCCAGATTGTCCACCCTTTTCAGTATATTTAACAAAACAAGAGATAATGTGCTCTGGTACATTCTTTTATCCAAAATGATGACTCTCAATTTTCATGTGAAATAGTTATATCTAATTTGTATTTATATAAAAGAAATTGAATGTCAAAAATTATACATGTATATCCATTAACATTAATAGGCTTGCTCCATTAATATTAAACAAAGCACCTGATTAAGTTCTTCTTTTTTCCTTTTTTGTCTAGACTAGAGAGTCATTAGAAATATATGGTGTTTTTCACTGCTGATTCAAAATATGTAATTGTATTCTTGAGTCAATTCTAAAATGATTTTGTTGTTGGTTTTAGAAGTGAATTAAAGACTTTGTTTACATCCTAAATATCTACAAAAATTAAGCTTTGTTGTATGGAGCCCTGCTGGCCCACTGGTTAGAATGCAGTATTGCAATCTAATTTTCCCCACTGCCAGAAGTTCGCTCCTGACTGGCTGAAGATTGACTGAGGCTTCCATCCTTCCGAGGTCGGAAAAATGAGAACCCATATTATTAGACACAATATGCTGACATTTGCAAACTTCTCAGAGAGTGCTGTAAATATTGTGGAATGATATATAGGCCTAAGTGCTATTGCTATATTTTGTTGCAACTAAAACCCTTTTCATAGGTTTAGTTGTAAGGAACCCATCAGGATATGCATAGTGTTCATGTGCACATATTGGGATCTATATAGTAATTGATGAAGTTTCTGGAGTTCAGTTCAGAACTAGTTTTAAATTCATTTAAATTAACTAATTTTAAACTTAAATGTGGCAGCACAGACCGTTTTGTTTGCTCAGAAACTTCTGCTCTGCAGGCTGCATTGATTAGCAATTTGCTTCTGGTGATGGGATTGGTGATGACCTTTAAAGTCCTACATGGCAGGTTGTTTTAGAGATGGCGTCACCTCAATTACATCCACTATCTCATCATGTCCAGTCAGAGGCTGGGGCATGTTGCAGGTCCCAGCTTCATTTGATAAGGCCCAGGGGGAAAGCCCTTTCTGCTATGGCACCAGTCTTCTTGGAACATTATTTCCCTGAAGTAAAGTTGGTCCCAACCCTTTTGGCCTTTCAGAAGGCCCTCATTGGGCCTGGGATCCCATGGAGCCCATTAAATGACTAGTGTAAGTTTGATTGTATTCTTCCATATCTTTTTGTTATTATTTTTTAAAAAAATCTTCTTAGCTTTTTTAATTCATAAATTATATTGATTTTTAGTTTTTGTTTTAATTGTGTGCATTACCCAGTCACATGCATGGGCAGCTACTGTATATCTATTCAGCAAATAAATAATCCCATTGATATGTCCATCAAGAATATGAAAACAATATGGGAACTTTTCAGTGATGAAAATTATTAGAGAAGAAGATGGTCTATCTGCTCTCCTTCTGCTTCTTTTGTCAAAGCTTATCACTTACTCATTAATAACTATTAGTTAACAATTAATGAAATAACAATAGGGGCTCTTTTAAGGTCTTTTAAGATGGGAGTATAATAACTCTTGCACTACTTCCTTTTCCAATCAGTTTTGTAACCAAAACACTACTTTCTTCATGCAACTCCCATCAGGAAAATAAGCAGTTGACTCTGTCCAGTCCAAACTACTACAGAAGAATTTCTGACTGTTCCTCCCATTTGTAAGAATGTATGAAGTGTATACCAAACAACTGATTCTCCCATCAGAAGCTCTTAGATGAATGCATTTCTCTACAGGTGCATTTGGCCTCTTCACAAGGCTCTTAAAAATATATGAGCCGATTGTAGGCATGTTTGTGGCCTGTATATGTAAATTATATTCCTTGATTAATTAAATTTTTGTTCTTTTATTTGTTTTTCATTATCCATAGACTTAATTTATTGGTGACCAACAAATAATTGTAAATGTGATTGATTGATTGCCTGAGAGACAGACAATAAATAATTTTGAAGCATACACTTAGGAACAACTGTTGAATAAATATAAATTCAAACCACTTAGGCTTGATTTCATGTAATTTTTGGTTGTAATATAGCCATCTGGAAGATTCTCACTCCACAGCCAATTTATTTTAGTACTAATGTTTTGAATGTTCGTGATATAGAATACGCATGTAAGTATGTATTGTATTCACAAGAGGAAGCAAGAGAGAGATTTCCAATTATGTCTGCTCGATCAGACCAGAGGCCTATGTAGCTTAGCATTCTCTTTCCCACAGTGGTGTCTCAGATGTCAAAGGAAACCTGAGGAGCATAAGAAAAATAACTATTTCCCACGGTTGTTTTGCAAGAAAATCTGTAGTGGGTGGGGGGGGGGGGGGGAGGAGAACCATAGTTGTTATGATTAATAGCCACAGATAGCCTTATGTTTAATCCATGTCTATATTGTTTTCTCCTTGGGTTCCTTTGTAATAAAAATTAGACAAGACATTTTTCAAACACTCATTTCAAACTTTTGCTTTTCTAACTGTCATTTTTTAAAAATTGCTATCATGACATCAGGTGGAAGTTTCATCTAACTTTCCTGCCTGTTGTATCCTGCAAAAATAATAGTATAGCATCTTTTAAATAAATTCATTTCTTTTGATTTTTTTGAATATTAGCTGTCATGTTCTGTGCTTACCTCCCACACTGAAGATGTTTCAATTAGCAAATTTGAACGAATTACAAGATCAGTAACTCTCTGTGGATTTAGTAATTCCTTTTTTTTAATGTTCTCTCTTTTCCAAAGATTTCTTGTTGACATACATGTTTATTTTACACTCCACTTTATTAGTTCAGAAATAGGGTCATTGTGCTCATTAATGGTTCTCTAGCAGCTCCACCAAATACTATATATATTAATCAGCATTCCTAGTTAGAAAGATAGTTCTGAATTTCTTTGTGGAAAAAGGCATGATCATCTTTGGAGCAGGTAATAAAATGGCAAAAGGACAAACAGGGAAAATGTGTTTAGAAGTCCTGCTTGTTTTGTGGACATAGTTTTATGTTTTGTATTGATTGGTCAATTACTACTAATAAATGGCCACAGTTCTGTTTTGCAGCTGAGGATTTCTATAATCAATGAACATGTCTGTTTCAGAAGAGATGGACCTTCAGATTTCCTGATTACAAATCGCTGCAGAAGTTTGTTGATGATGTATTCTTTTAGCTTATTCATCTTGAGATGTGACTCCTAATCATAGCACAAAGTGTAGTGGCTATCCAGAATGTGTCATTCTCGCTAGAAGTTATTATAATACAACAGAACCTGAGTGGTTCTTTTTCTTTCAAATTGTCAACATACTGCCATTCCTTTCCATGTGCCTATTAGCAGACATAGTTTAGTCATCTTTGAGCCAAAGATTTAAGTTTGCATGACCAGAATGAATTTAATTGATGAGTTTATCATCCTAGCATTTATAAAGACTTCTGAGGGAATTGGCTCTTTTACATTGAATGAGTGAATGCTTGTTACACATTTTGCCTTTTTCAATAGATAATTAAGGCCGTTTTTCCAAAAATTCATATACACTTTTAGAAATCCACTGTTTTATCTGTGCCGCTTCTCAAAGAATCAGTGTTATGTAAGAGCAAAACTACCATTTTAAGAGCCTTTCTAAAAGCCCGGGAGTTGGGGCAGTGGCGGGTTGCTAGTGGTTTGTCCCAGTTGGGCGAACTGGTAGTGGCAGCGGCAGGAAGTTCCGCCCACCGACCAGGACGTCTCTGTGCATGCACAGAAGCATCGCGCCCATGTGCCCGCAAGCAAACCGGTAGTGACCAAAATTGAAACCCACTACTGAGTTGGGGGCAACTGTATATTCTTTCTCTATGTTAATCATTTCAGAAAGCAGGCGCTGCAATGAGAAAAGGGTCCTGCCAGACAACACTGTTCCGAGAAGTCCAACCTCTTAGAGCAGGGGTGTCAAATTCAAGGCCTGGAGTACTTAGATCTGGCTTGCGGGGCCACCCTGGAAACAGCGAAGGACTGGCCTGTTTCTGCCAGTGAAAACAGAGCTCCATTTTTACTGGAAGACGGTTGCAGGAGACCGTGGCAGCTGAAAACAGAGCTCGGGAGCCTGTTTTCGCTGGCAAACCACTCAGGCCACCACAGACACTTCCGAATGATATCGAGCTGGCCACGCCTGCCCTGGCCGCACCCACCCATTTTAGAGCATGTAGGATTGGCAAATGCTGTTGGGGACAGGTATTCCAGACCTATGGCACGAAGGGATCTATAAGGCAGGGCTGGCTCTATATATTTTGGCACCCTGGACAAAGTCACATTCAGGTGCCCCATTATGGTTTGGTTCATATTCTGATTTTGTTAAAAATTTCAAAAAGGCACCCTTTGTTTCTTTAAGTATTTTAGCTTTATGCTTATGATTTTCATCCCTAATCATTTTTCCCTTTTTCTCAGACATGTTCCCCTATATACTGTGAATTTAATTAAATAATTCAATCAGGATTCAGGCCAAGGTATGGAATACAGATGGTATATTTAAATTTAAAATATTTTAGCCAGGATTCAGATTCAGATCCACTTAATGTGGGACAGAAATGGCATTGATCATACTCTTGGATAACCTCTTGCAGGAGAGGTATGAGGGTACTGTATTCTTCCTCTCTTCTTGAACTCTCAGTGGCTTTTGATACCACTGATTGTGTTACCTTCCTGGGTCGGTGCTGCAAATTAAGGGTGGGTGGCACAATGCAATGTTAGTTTTCCTCCTTTCTGTGGGGGCCTGGATGGGATGCAACAGGCTTCAGCTCAACCCAAAAAAGAATGAGCAGCATTGGGTGTTTGGACCTTCTGGTGTTGAAGACTTTCCATTGTTCGTGTTGGATGAGGTAGCACTGCCTAGTGTGGAGGTTAGGGCCAGTTGTGCCTATTTCTGGACCAAGGGGCCCTGCTCATTATCACTCGTGCACTCGTGATCTACCATCTGGACTAGTGCAATCAGCTCTACATGGGGCTGGCCTTGAAGAACATGCAGAAACTTCAACTGGTACGGAATGTGATAGCACAGATAATAAATAGTGCCGGTTATTGTCTAACAAGTCTAATTCATAAACTGAAATTCCAGGTACAATTCAAGATACTGGTTTTCACCTTGAAAGTTCTTCACAATGTGGGACCAGGTTATTTGAGGCACCATCTTTCCCCAGTTTCTTTCTAGCTCTCCAATCTGATCAGGCAGGAGAGGTATACTTTGGGTTCTGTCAGCTAAGGAATGTTAGTTGGTAGAGCTCTGAAGACATATCTTTCTGCTGTAGTGCTTCCTTATGGAGCATTCTTTGTCCAGAAATCAGGATGGCCCCAACCTTGCTTGGTTTTCATAAGTCTTTAAAGTCCTGGCTCTGTGCCCAGGCCTGGACTCCTGAGTGATGCAGGGACCCATTTTGTGGTTTATTTAGTCATTAGGGCAGATGATTTATTCTTGGCTGCTATGTATTTAATGTTTGTA
This sequence comes from Ptyas mucosa, assembly GCA_012654045.1. Taxonomy (NCBI): domain Eukaryota; kingdom Metazoa; phylum Chordata; class Lepidosauria; order Squamata; family Colubridae; genus Ptyas; species Ptyas mucosa. Next base: position 2,853,751 of record WNWU01013616.1, read on the forward strand.
TTATTTTAATTGCTTTCTTTTTAAATTTTTGTGTGCCATATCACATGGTAAAATGGATGGCCATTCAAAATAACAAAAAATGTACTATTTACTTGTGCATCAAAGTAAATAATTTTAATTATATCAGCAACTCATTGTTTTAATATGGCAACAATTCAGTGTAATTATATTTAACCCTTAGGCATCTGCACTGGAACAACCTTTTTCCTCCACACCTTCCTATTTTACCTTTGTCTTGCTTCAGTAATATTATCAGCTTTCTATGGACCATAGCTGTAGCAATATTGTTTTTATTGTTTATATTTTTTGTGATGTGCAACTGTGAACTGCAGAAATTTGCAGGGAAGATGATCAGATTTTAGACTCACATTTTATATTTTCGAAGTCTTTGATTTTGCCTCCCCTCCCTTAAAATTTGGCACTCTAGGGGAGTGCCTAGGTTGCCTAGGATTAGAAACGGTCCTGCTACAGGTGATATTTAATTCACCCAGAAATTTATGAGGGTTCATGGAGATGTAGAACAAAGTACTGGAAAGGAGAATGGGTGAGCGTTTATATTATTGCTTGTATTCAATGATTTGGCGTTAGAAATCCTTGACACTAAATCATTCAAGAATTATACCAATAGATACAGATTTGTGTATCTAGCCTTGTTCTGAGATAAACAATGGCCTTAGCTCAGACACTTCCCTTTGCTTCTATTATGAATAGTAATCAGTGGAGTGCAGCAGCTACTGCTGTTTTTACAGGTGCTCCTCAGGAAGAGGGAAAGTTAGTTTTTATGTGGACTTTACTTCTGGGTTTTATTTTTTTTGGTCTGGACACTTTCCAAAATCATCAAAGATGCAAGTGAAAGGAGAAAACTTTCTCCCTACTGAAAGGGCAGCTGCACTCAACAGATGTGAGAGAAGTCTTCACACAGATGTGAGAGAATGACCATTGCAAATATTTACAAGTTGGAGGTTTCTAATTTTAAGGAAGCTTCACAGTTTTGCCAATGATATCTAATCAGGTAAACTTATATACCCTTAATAAAAAAATACAAATGTATCATTAAATACAAATTGGTGCCTCTTGTATAATTTAACAGTTCTTTACGGTTTCTAAGGCTGAATGATTGGGCAGATATGTTCATTTGCATATCATGTGCTCTCTGTGGCCAGGCAGCTACTACTGATGAAACTAATTGCTATTTGTAACAAGGAACATTATAACATTGAGCCTGCTGTAGATGCATTGCCTTTTTGTCTTAAATAGAACAAAAATAAGTTCATCAATGTGATTTAGATATACCGTATATTGTTAGACGAAAAGCTCATTTGGCAACAGCTCTCTGCCAATTTTGAATAAGAATAAAGAAACTGCTGAGAAACCAGGAAGGAAAGGATGGGTAGTAGGAAATCTAGAAATACATTTACACCAGGGCTGTCAAACTTGCGGCGTCACAGTGGCATCATGCGATATATCGGGATTTTTCCCTCTTTGCTAAACTGGGCATAGGCATGGCCAGTGTGCGACGCATCTGGCCCGCGGGCCACAAGTTTGACAGCCCTGATTTACACTAAAAAGTTTAACTGTCCATCACTTTAAAAAATAGCAGAAAGCTATCTTTGTATCTTCTGCATCACAGAATGCAAAGCTATCCTAGTTGACTTTGCTATCTTTTAACTTTAGAGGCAGATTCTCAGCTGATTTCCGATTTCAAATGTAAACTTTTTAGACTTACATAATGCCGTTTCTGATCACAAGAATACTTTGTAGGTTTCAAATAATTAACTTGATTAAATCAAACAAAAGCCTTCTCTTTGAGACTTTCCTAATCTTCTCCATTTGCTTAAAAAGAAAAACAAGAGAACACGATATACAGGCTTGAGTTCAGTAAAACAATTTGCAATATGCTGCAAGTTCCCGCCCCCCCCCCAAATGTGAATTTGATTCATCAATTCTGCTGTTTTAGCAATGTAAAAGGATATTAAGTTGTATATAAAATTTGAGTCATGTAACAACCGTCTGCAGATTATACGGTGTTCCTGTTGTTGCAAAAGAGGAAGGCCAGAACTGTGAACCAGATAAAATGAAAGACATCAAGAGTCATTTTCTGCTGTGCCAATCTGAGCATAAAGTGATTATGTCCGTAGCTGGGGTTCAAGGCAATCCTTAAAAAAAAAAAAAAAGCCCCAAACACGAAAACAGGCCAGAACTTCCTAAATATTAAGGTATTCTTCAAAATATAATTTCTTAAAATTAATTATTTAGTTTGAAGTTTCCCTTTGAAAACTGTAACAATAGAACAAATGAAGACATGTGAAGCTAAATGATTCAGATGGCTGAACTATCACTGCTTGATTCCCACACTGGTTAATTTCCAAAGGACTCGGTTGATTTATTTAACGTGGTAATCGTATAGTTTATTGGGCTTTTAACATGGCATGTTATATGAATACACTGACGTTTGTAAATCACAATTTATTACTATGTTGTACAGAGTTAACCAAGGTATGTTTAATGAACTATGGCTATACAATGGCTTTAAGTGAATCAACCCAGTCACTAAATGGTTTATAAAATAATCGTAAAAATTGGGTACTGTTATATACCATGTTTTCCCTGTCTTATATTTTTTTGAACCCTGGAATAAGCACTTGGCATTATTTTCCGGGAGGTCTTATTATTTTGGGGCACGTGGAGGAAACCCAAGGAAATGGCGGGGACTGGCTGTGCATGCACTTAAATATTTTTGGGGAGGGCTTATTTTCGGGGGGGGCTTATTTAATGCATGCGCTCAAAAGCCCGATTGGGCTTATTACCAGGGGATGTCTTATTTTAGGAAAAACGGGGTATTATACTAAACTATAAACCACAATTGCTGATTCACAAAACAGGCATTTTTATTTTTTTTTATTTATTATTCAAATGAAAGACTGCCCATCTTACTCTCAGAATGATTCCTGAAATAGCAGGATGAATGAGTTCGGGCATCACTTTTCAGAATAGTTTGCTTGGTTTTTGTGTTGTACAAACCCACTCATCCTGCTATTTTCTGCTTAGTGCATACATCCTCTAATATTATTTGACTGTCACTATTATCTGTTTTTAAATATCTTCTTTTACTTCCTCCTTCTCTTAAAAAAGGCTGTGCCATTTATTTATTTATTTTTACACACACACACACACACACACACACACACACACACACATATATATATATATATATATATATAAAAATTAGGATTGCTTTTTAATTCTGAAATATTCATCCCAAAATGAATTAAAATAGGAAATTTTAATAAGGAATTTAAAAAAATGAGATCAACTATCTTAAATCCAAATGCGATACTACCAAATTTAAAACCAGGCAAGGGGGGAAAAAAGTGCTCCACCAAATATTAAGTGATGATATCCGTCTTCTGGGAGTCTGATTTGTTTCTGATCCAACAAACTTAACTTCTCACGGTAATGGCAGAATATTTGGTGGATAGAGTTTATGATTATGTGACAAGGCAGGGAAGCCCCTGAGATCTGATCCTCAACACAGAGTTTTGGAACAAGTGTCCCTGTATGTGGCAATATTTAGCAGTGGTTGCTCTTTCCGAAATTGTGCTGCTTTACCTGAATACAAATACAAATAGTCCTCAACTTACAGTTTGTTTCGTGATCGTTTGAAGTTACAATGGCACTGAAAAAGTAACTTATGACCATTTGTCCTACTTACGACCACTTTCCATGGTCATGTGATCAGAATTCAGACGCTTGGCAACTGATTCATGATAATGACAGTTGCAGTGTCCAAGGGTCATGTGATCAATTTTTGTGACCTTTGTGACAAGCACAGGAAAGCTAGATTCCACTTGACAACTGTGCTACTAACTTAACAACTGCAGTGATACAATTAACAACTGTGGTAAAATGGGGCAAAACTCACAACCACTGTCTCACTTAGCAATAGAAATTTGGGGATCAATTGTGGGCGTAAATCGAGGGCCACCTGTACTTAAAGTAGTGGACGCAGGTGCTGTATTCACACCTAGCCGAATCTTTTAGAGATCAGATCCCAGAATTGCACAGCTGTGTTAAATATGAAACAGTCTGCATAGTTTGGCCATCATCATGACATGACAGCTCATAGTTAGATTGCATAATGGTGTGGCTTTTTAAATCTTACTTTTCTTTTGATAATCTCTTATTTTCAAATTAATATTTTTTTAAAGCCAACTTATATGCACCTTTAGAACAGATTTACCCACTCTCATATACTCCAGGTGTTTTGATTTATCATTCCCATCATGCTCATCTGATGTCTTGCTAGGTGGTCTATTTTAAACACAGAAGACACATCTATTTATTTCAAAGCACAAGCAATATAGACCTCTTGATGGGTATAGTTTTTTTTTTAACAGATTTCTTTTGTTAATGTAAACTGCAGGTGTTGGCTATCCAATATTGACTAGGTCTGCAGCAGGAGCAAAATAATACATTTCTTCTATCTGAATTGCCTGTGCAAATGAAAGAGAAATAACTCTGCAAGCTACATCTTTAAGATAATTCATAGGTTGACTCCATCAAGTGTGCAGAATCACTCAACCAGTCTTCACAATATATTAATTTCACTACAATGCACAAAAGGTATGATTATGGTAGACAGATGGATATTTTTTTTTATTGTATTCAAGGCTGAAATGGTATCAAGGTTAACTGTCGTTTAATTTATCTCCATCATACTGCAGCACAAACTCCTTGACTGCCAAACAGAGAATTGCTGGAATGACTAAGAAAGCTCCGAATGTTTTGTATACCTAACAATTCTGGCTTTGTATGAAAACAGCAAATCAATGCACTAAATGCAGACTTCAACTCAAGAAAAAATGTTTACCAAATTTTAATAATAGCTATTAGCTCAAACTAAACATTCAAACTTTTGAATGATAGTCTTCAGATGGCATCATATTTATCCAGCCAATGTAATATGAAAGTAGGCATGGCTATTAGTAAAAATGTAATTATGGATCTTTTCAGTAATTTAGGGTGTATATATGAATTTTGTAAAACATTTTTAGATAGACTGGATTATCCAAGCAGTTGTCCCAACTGTGCATTAACCTCCAAGTTCATAGACTACAGCTTGCAGAACTTCATTGCCTGGGTGATCTATTCTACTGCACTTTCTTTTACAATCACAATAGTCTTTCCTAGTCTATACAGCCTTAAACCAAAGAGAAAACTACATAAATACTTGCTGTCTACTAAGCTTGATTTGTCTGTCTAAAGGCTTATAAACAGTAGACCAAAACACCATGTGGAATTTAAATGCAGGATCCAGCAAAATATTGTTCTGGAAAACACAGCCTTGGATAGTACAGTGGTCTAAAGCACCCTGTTATTAACACCAGCTGCCTGCAATTATTGCAGGTTCGAATCCCACCAAGGCTCAAGGTTGACTCAGCCTTCCATCCTTTCTAAGGTAGGTAAAATGAGGACCTGGTTTGTGGGGGCAATAAGCTGACTTTGTATAAATATACAAAAGTATGAAGGCTATTGCTTAATGCATTGTAAGCCGCCCTGAGTATCCGGAGAAGGGCGGCATATAAATCAAATTTTTAAAAAAACAGCATCTAAATATAATTAATTTACATTTTAAATTCTTAGCAATAGAAAATCTCTGTATCTTTATTATTAGAACTGGCATATATAGTCATGAATGCAGGAGAATGAAAAACAAAACAGCAGGCTTGATTATCAACCTTTTAGAGCTTTTGATAATTTTTAAAATTGCCCCTAGTTTGTAACTCAGGCAGTAGTATTATATATCTCTCAGTAAAACAATCTTAGTCCAAAGAATGTCAGTTCCTGATCTCTAGTCTAGTCAAAGGTTGTACAAACTATACACATTATTTCCACACAAGTTTACAAAAGATGTTTCTGCCAGAAGATTCAGGAAGATACACAGTAAAGTCATGGAAATAAATAAAATGTCTGCTTAGCATCATAATCCAGACATTGTTCCTTCTGAATAAGCTTTCTAAAATTGGCTCTCATTTTTCCCCTATGCAGATCATCAATCACATGATATACCAAGGGATTATATTAAATGCAGATGTTTTTGTGTCATAAAATAATCCATTCAGCTGCAGTATTTTGACACCAAACAGTGCTCAGGCTAAACTACCCTTGTCTAATGGTTATATGCACATAATTCAAGATTCATTTTCATGGTTTTGATTTCTTTCACATAATATCTCTCTCTCTCTGAATTTATCAATAACAATTCAGAAAATAAAGACAATGGGACCAAAATCTTTATTTCAATAGTTAAAAATAAGTTTCCGGCATTCTAAGTATTCTGAGTTTATAACAGAAAAAGAATGTTTAAAAATTTCATAATTTACCTATTCAAAGGTATTTATGCAGATAAATACAATTTACTGTATTTATTACATTTATGTAAATGTAATATTAACATTTTGATCTTTTTTTCTTGAGGCTATTTGAAGTAAAATTGAAAAATGAAAAGTGCTTTATTCTGCCTTGCATAGTATGGATTTTTTTTTTTTTACTAAATATGGACAAGTTAGGCCCACACAGGTTAATCTATTTGAAGTAAAATGTTTGAAATGAAAAGATAATGAAAACAAAGAAGCAGATCAAGAATGCGTTTGCAGAGGACTTTACAGACATTAAATTGCTGCAAAACACTGACTTTTCCTTGTGGACTGACAATTAAAATCAATGTATTGAAGCCTCGTTTTCTTGAAACACGTTCAGCATGTTCCATGTCAACATAATACATTTTACTTCATAACCAATATGAATTAATCATTGCCCTAAACTCCTTTTAAAATTGTCAGGAAAAAAGTATGATAGATCCCATTTGTAAAGAATTTAGAAAGCATTTTAACAGCCTATAAGGGAGCATAGGCTGAGTACTGTGACTGATTTAAATGTATTTTATGGTTGAGTGGGAATTTGGACCCATGAATGGGAAGTTTCTGTAGCATAAAGATTAGAAATGCATGGTCACATTGATACAAATGTTATCCTTTTAATTTTTTTGGTTGAAAGCAGATTGTTTAAAGAGAAAAGGTCCACTACGAGTGATAAAAGAATCCTGCTAAGACAAAGTCCACTTTGCTGACCAGTGACTTTTTAAATAGAGAGATTGAAGAACAGCAGAATTGAAACAATTAGCAAGCAAAGAAATGTCCTTTGTCAGAACATTCTTCCAAAAGTGGTCTACTCTAGCACAGACATTTATAGAATAGAAATAGCATCATGAAAAGGATAAACAGTTGCAGTCACAATAGTGACCTGCTTGTACTTTATGACTCACTGGTTGTTCCCAACAATATCACAACCCCTTCTATGGTGCTCACGATGAAAAACAGTATTGCATTATTCCATACTTAAAACACTGTTCTCTTCTTTGGCTTATCAGCCAAAGTTATTTAAGATTGTTTTAAAATATTATTTAATTAGAAAGTAATAATTATTTACTTAATTAACTGCAGAGGAAGAAATTGCAAACATTTTGAGATGTATATAGTTTAAATTGTGCAAAATCTGTCTAGCTGTTTATAAAGCCAAAGCAATGTAGTCAGTCCCTCACTATCAATACGATAGCTAAAGGTTATATAGGACAGCAATCTGAAATGCCTGACAATAGCAACCTATGTTATAATGCTTTTTAGTTTAACTAAATTTGAAAGAAAAAAATTCCACTATAACTGTGAAAATATTCCATAAAAGGTTTCAAGTATTTTTGGTTATGTTTCAGTTAATTTTTGTTTAAATACTATGCCTCTGTCAATTCTTCATTCTTCCCACTACTGAACTCTGTACTTTTCATATCATAACTTAAATAGTTATCATGATCAGTTTGTCTTTCTCCTACCAATTTTACTGGTAATCCTTGACATACACCTACAGGGGACCAGAATATCAGTGCTAACTCATGATAGTCATTAAGTCAAGATACCCATGTGACTGGACTTGATTTTACAGCCATTTTTATGATGGTTATTAAGTGGATCCTGAGATTCTCCCAAATGGGCACTTTTTGACAGAAACTGGTAAAAACTGCTGGAAAATGATAAAAAAGTAGCAAATTGTAGTCACATCACTTTAGATCATTGCAACTAGTCAGAAATATGAGGTAGTTGCCAAGTGACCATGGGGGAGGTGGAGGCACACCATTTCACGATGTCTGAAAATGCTTTACAAGACCCTCGTAATGCCAAACAATTATTAAATGACCAGTCATAGGTCAAGAGCTACCTGTAATAGTTCTAGTAGATGGAAGAAGATTTTATACACGTTCTTCTCCTACATTATCCCTTGATGAATGTGGTAAACTAATTTTGTGCCAAATCAGATTCATTTAAATTGTTGTTATGATCACATTTAGTGAGGCAGTTAATCCTCAGAAATGAGAACATTTCTATAAAATGTTTGAATACTCTAAAATATTATTTTTGGTTGCTGAGAATAACAGATTGTAGAGGTCTAAAATAAATTTGCATTTTTCTTACTTGGGTCATCAAGGAAGTTTCTGCATTCCATTATTTGATCATAACTCCTATCTGCATGGAAAAATAGTACATTGTACAGGAAGTACTCAACTTTTTTTTTTAACTTGATTTATATGCCGCCCTTCTCCGGAGACTCAGGGCGGCTTACAATGTGCTAAGCAATAGCCTTCATACTTTTGTATATTTATACAAAGTCAGCTTATTGCCCCCACAAACTGGGTCCTCAATTTACCTAACTTAGAAAGGATGGAAGGCTGAGTCAACCTTGAGCCTGGTGAGATTCGAACCTGCAATAATTGCAGGCAGCTGGTGTTAATAACAGGGTGCTTTAGACTACTGTACTATCCAAGGCTCTTGGACTTATGACCACAATTGAGCCCAACATTTCTGTTGCTAAGCAAGACAGTTGTTAAGTGAATTTTGACCCATTTCATGACCTTTCTTGCCACTGCACTAGTTAAGAGTAACATGGAATCTAGCTTGGCCATTGACTTTGCTTGTCAGAAGGTTGCAAGAGGTGATCTCATGACCCCATGACCCCCTAACCTCAACTGCCATAAATATGAGTTAATTGTCAAGCATCTCAATTTTGATCGCGTGACCATGGGGATACTGCAATGGTCATAAGTGTGAAAAACGATAAGTCGCTTTTTTTTAGTGCTCTTGTAACTTCAAACGGTCGCTAAATGAAATGTTGTAAACCAAGGACTACCTGTATTCCCTAAATCACAGTGAATCTTAGTATGAAGGACTGGAATATAGTGATAAAAATTTCCAGTTATTCTTGTTTCCTGGCACTCAAGTTAATTAGCATTCACCACTTATCATCGGGACTGTCCAGAGTTCGTTGACATTATTTAATATTAGGTAAATTGTAGTTATTTTTTTATTATAGGCCATCAAAGTAGCATCAACTCAGCAACAATCTAGATAGAAAATGAGCAAGTAGATATGAACTAAATGTGTTTGATTTCAAAATTGCTCATAGGTCAATGGAAATCCCTCAAAAGAGGCCTTGAAGTACATCTGGGAACTCATACAGAACATTTTCCCCAGATTTTTAAAGTGGCTGTATCTTTTTCTGACTTCATGCAAAACACATGTGCAAGCTGTTCCGGTGCATTAGGAAGCATGGCAAGTAACGCAGCAAGTAAAGCAAAGTGGCCGAACGTGTCCTTGCATGCAGAGAAGGCCAGGGTAGCTTCTTTCTGGTTTTGATTTGAAACCTCCACCATATTTTCGTTTAATTTTACCACAGGTAGCAAAACTGATGGCCGAGAATCAATGAAATTTTACACAAACAGCTAGTCCATGCAGGGAAAAAAGTATAAAAATCAGAACAAATCAGTTCAAAAGTGAAACTTCAGCAAAAGCTTCCAGTTTCTTGCTGCTTCAAGTGAAAGAAGGGCTAGGACAGAATAACAACAGCGCAATTTTAATGGAGAAAATCTATGTGGTCACCAGGAGTCGAAAATTACTTGATGGCATGTAATCAATTTTAACCAGTCTTCCCCCCCCCCCCACCTTTTCCCATATGAGTGATACCTGTTTTGGAGAATTTAGTTGAAAGTAAACACAATTTCTAATAAAATAACTAGATGTGAATTTCTTCTGTATTTCTGAATCCATAAAATATGATTCTTTCCTTGAGCATTGAGAATAAATTGATTGGAGTTCCTGCCTAGATACATATTATATGAATTTAGCTTCCTGGCCATCGATTAATTGTTGTTGTTTAAACTGTAATTTAATAAACTACATTGTTTATGTTTTGCTAATGAATTGAACACTCCCCACTGTTATAATTGCTCAGGCTGAGTGGTCTTACGTTTTCTTAACTAACTAATCATTTAAATAAGAATCCTAGATTATACTTTTTAAATAAAGTCAGTTTGAGAGCGCACGAACTAAGGTTTTGAATGGAAGAACTCCCCCCACCACAAGAATTCTGAAGATCAGAATGATTTAATTGCATTCTATTTTTTTCATCAGGGTCATTTTTTGATGGAGCTCAGAATTCTTGGAAAGAATAAAAGTTGCTTTCACACAAGGCTGAATTCTACTAGCTTCTGTTTTGGAGTTTATTCTTAATATAAACAATAAATGGCTAAGAAAAGCTTCAGGCTTCAGATTTGTTAGATGTATTATAAAGTCTGAATGAGAAAAATATAAAATATAATTTCTACACACAGCTTTTGAAATAGAAAGTTCTAGCAGTTCATTCTGCTTCGTCTGTCAGATATTGTGAAACCATCTAGACCCCAAATCATAGAACTGATAAACAATTTGGATAGAGGCATCTTGTCCAAAACACTACAGACTAGTCATTTCAGCTTTGCTAAAGGGGAAGACATAAGAATTGTTTATAAAGGAAGTTGTAAACAACTTGATAGGAGGTCAGGGATAGTTATACTATATTTGTTTGAGTCAAAAAAGAATAATAAATTTGTCAAAAAATGAATCCTAGTATGATACCATTTTTATGGGATGAATAATTTAATGACTAGACAAAGTGTTGCTAATACATTTTTTTCTTGCTTGTACTTTCTTTTGTAATAATTTAGTTAACAAGCCCATTAAATATTATCCAATATTTTAGAAAACTCATTGGCAAAATCTGTTCAAAGTGGACTAGAGTTTCAAGTGAGGTGCTGCATAGTTGTGCTCTTGTTTGTAAGCTCAGTAGTTTTCAACATGAAAAAAGGAATATATGTCTTGGTGATTTTTAACAGGACTTGGGAAAAATTGTTGTTATTATGGTTTCTTGCACAATGGTCCAGATGTTTAGACTGGATTTGGCATTTTTATCCACCTATCAAATTCTTCCTAAGAACCTGGAATAGGCAGATGTTGTTTGTTGGTGTTAAATATATTGTTGCAGGATCTAAGTTTTCCAAGTAAAACTGCATTTTGCAATTGACCACTAATGAGTCTGTCAATGCCAGAAGTTTTGGGATTGCATCCAAGGGGCCTATTGCTATTGGTACTATCTTTGCTTTCTTTTGCCACAGTCCTTCTACTTCTATTTCGAAATATTTGTATTTTCTCCCATTCTTTGGCTTGTATTCTGCTGTATACAAATATTGCATATTCATTAACCAGATTTTTTTTATTTCTTATGAACAGTTTAATTTTGGGTCTTATGTGGCAGGTGCTTGTCTAATTATCAAGTTCCAAAGCAATTTATTTCCTTCACTTTCTATTACTTTGTTTATGTTGTGGTCCCAGAAGTTTTTGCAAACAGCTGGTATTTCTTAAAGATATTCCAGGGCACCATTGTTGGCGTATTTTGTCATGCCGTATTTGGTAGTCAAACTCTTGTGTTCCTCTTCTAGCAGCTAATTAAGTGATCCACTGTTTCTTTAGCTTTTTTGAAAAGGTGGCACTTACTATTTATTGCTGTCTTTTCAATTCTGACTTTTTTTATTCATTTGTTCTTAAGGCTTGGTGTTGTGCAGCCAGAATTATCCCTTTTGCCTCTTTCTTCAATTTTCCTGCTCTTAGCCATTGCCAAGTCTTATTGTTATTTACTTTACCTGATTTTTTAAAAAAATGTATTGCCCATGTAATATTTTGCCTTGCCACATGTCTTTTCTGTGATATTATTCCAATGCCCCTTTTTCTTTTTAAACATGGTAACATGCAACATTCCACGTATTATTATTAAAACTGGGGTCTTTATAAGTTGGAAAGCTTGCATTAATCTAACAAAATAAAACTCAACAAAGTCAAATGCAACATTCTATATTTCAAAGAGAGCAATAAGAGAAATGGGTACTGTAGATATAAGATTGCAGCTACATCACTTGGAGAAATTAGGGTGCAACAGAACTCAATATTCAATAAACAAAGACAAAACATTAATTGACATCATACAAAAAATAAGTTATTGTAATTTTAGGCTACCCTAAAGAAACATAGTTCCAAGTCAGGAACATACAGATTATTTACTTTATTTTGAAATAGTGTGATCTCATCAACAAAATAGCAATTCTATTGAAAGGTTCAGAAGAGAGCAACAAAAGTGGTTAATCACAATATAAAACAAGCTACTATATGGAAATATAAGTCAATCAAAAGTATGTTAGGTATAAGCAGGAAGAGAAAAGTTTGAAGAGATACACAGTGTCATTCTTTAAATATCTGATGAGTTGACCAAAGTCTTGTTCTTCACTTTCCCAGGGGAAAAAAACCCCCAAGATCTAATGGAGCGCATGCTACAGCCAAAAAACGAAGACTTGGACTATGTGTGATGACTAGATTGCAATAATTTAATTAATCTTGGTAGTATCCACTGTCTGCAGATTTGATTTAGGTTTACTAGGATGAGTGATCAATTATAAGAATACAGGAATATTACTGTATCATGAAACAGTAGGTGTGGCATTGCAGCAAGCTGTAGTAGTTGCTGATAACTTGGTTTTATTCCAGGTTAGTGTTACATGTCAGTGTAGGGCATGTTCAGATTAGCCTCTTAATTTATTGTAATAAATTAGGATCCAAGAAACTCTTACTTTTTTATGCCAAACTCTTCATGTGAGTGGGTAGGCAAATCTCTAATAACAAAAATCTCATACTATGCTTTTCCTTACCATTACATGTTTTATCTCAGCTTTTTATATCATTGCTCTGCCTTCAAAAATATGTCAAGGAATTGACCTTCTTTGCTAATTAGATTCTAGTTGTTAGTTGGAAAGTTGGCAAATGCTTGCCTATATATGCCCTAGAATCACAGCTTCCTTATGACACTTCTCTATGCTTTGCAGTATTTTCTCAATGCATAGAAATAATAGTTTTTTATGTTCCAACATAGGCAAGTTATTTGTGCCTCGTTGAATTAGCATAACATTGCAGAATGTTTCTGTGGAATGCTTTTAAAAATCTTTATATAATGTATTCCATGATTCAAGTAGGAAACAAACTGCAAACATCCTATATATTTTTTATGCTATGCATTTAGAAGAGAAACAATTTGAAATTTGCTCAAATGAATAAAATGGCTGAGCGCTCAATTCTACCAGGAGTCAGACAAAAATTTTAAGAGATATTTCCTAATTTAAATTAATCATTTATTTTCTAAATGTTGTATTTGTTTCAATAGGTAGAGGATTAATTCTTGGTCCTCATTTTTAGATGTAACCAAATAATTATAGTTAAAACTCAGTCATCAAAATCCACAATTTGAGAGAAACCACTGTTTCTCTGTCTGTAGTTGTAAACACCAAGAGCTGTTGCTGTTTTGATGAACAAATGTTAGCCATATACTTCTATTGGCCATTTTGAAGTTGTGTTTCTCTTTTTGTGTGTTTTTGTGTGTGTGTGTTTAATTTTTATTAAATACATTTTCAACAGTATAAAAGTAACAGAAATGAATTGAAGAGAAGAATAGGGAAAGTAATAAAGTAAAAAAGAAAGAAAAGTAATAAAGTAATAAAGCAATTAAAGTCTTGTACAATGTATGTCATTTTTTTTAAAAAAATAGGCCTGTGGATTGTTTGGTTTTTAACATTAATTAGTTTTTTATTATCTGTTCCATGAGTTTACTTTGATTTGCTTTCTGTTTCGACTATCTACATGTAGTACTCTTGGGAAAACAAGCTTTGGGTTCCTAAATAGCTGAGGTCAGATTGGACAACATGATTGTCATGTAAAATATAGTGAATGTTTTTAATGTATCCAGTTGCCAAAGGATTTGTCCATAGCAACTGGCACATTTATCTGCTACCCGTAAAAATTGTGGGAAGCTCATCTGCAAAGCAAAGTGATAAACATCAGGTGTTTTGCTCTGAAGCCCAGCTAATCCGGGCAGCATTCATATAAAATGACACAGGCCTTCACATGAAACCACTGGTAGTCATTTCATTTGAAAACTATTTGTAGCAGTTACCAGGGAAATAATTGTTACCAGGAAACCATTATCAAAGAAGTAATTAGCAATTAGAGTAATCTAACTGTTACTGGGAAAATAATTTATATTTAGAAACTATGGTATTCCCTATTTTACTTCTGCTGATATCCATTTGTCTGATTTCCTGGCCTCAGCAGTGTATCCAGTAGCTGCAACAACAGGTAAATTTATGGATGTGCTCCTCAGACTTAGGTCTCGGATAGTTTTTCCATCTTTCATCTCTTCTTCTTGGGCTATTTCCTCTCAGCAATTCTCAGCAAGCCTTTCTGTGTAAAACAATGGGTCAGATTTTATTATACAATTATTGCTTTGTTATTTCATCACCTTATATATCATGATACATAGCAAGTTCTTTTTCTGGGACGGCAGTACAGCAATGGAAGAATCAAAACAAGGTCAAGAGCAAAAACAATGTAATTAAAGAGCTGTGGCTAGGGGGACCTTTGCACAAGTTCGGCTGGTGCACCAATTGCAGCCTACTTGGATCGGGAGGCTCTCCTCACAGTCACTCATGCCCTTGTCACCTCACGGTTAGATTATTGCAATGCGTTCTACATGGGGCTACCCTTGAAAAGTGTTCGGAGACTACAGTTGGTCTAGAATGCAGCCGCGTGAGCTATCGTGGGTGCACCTAGATACACCCACATTACACCAATTCTCCGCGAGCTGCACTGGCTCCCTATTGGTCTCAGGGCACAATTCAAGGTGTTGGTTATTACATTTAAAGCCCTACATGGCTCAGGGCCAGGTTATCTTCGAGACCGCCTTCTGCCGCGTAGCTCCCAGCGACCGGTAAGATCCCACAGAGTTGGTCTCCTCCGGGTCCCGTCAGCTAAACAATGCCGGCTGGTGGGCCTGCGGAGGAGGGCCTTCAATGTGGCTGCCCCAGCTCTCTGGAACCAGTTACCTCCTGAGGTCCAGACCACCCCCACCCTATTGGCCTTCCGAAAAGCAGTGAAGACCTGGCTTTTCTGGCAGGCCTGGGGCCGTTGATCTCGTTGTTGCGATCTTGTGAGATCCGGCCATGAATGGTGTGAATGGGTTTTAATTTTTAAATGTTTTTATAATGGTTTTTTTAAAAAAATGCATTGTAAGCCGCTCTGAGTCTCTGGAGAAAGGCAGCATATAAAATGAATGAATGAATGAATGAATGAATGAATGAATGAATGAAGCCCCCCCCTCCCCCTTTTAATATGCATCAGGATGCACTTAAAGCAGGCTTCATAACAATAGTGAGGTGGAAGCGCATAACTGACTTCTAGTTCCTCCATGGGAATCCATCAGAAAATCTCAGGACTGTAAACTAAGCCTCAATTGGTTGCAGTAGCTGCAATGTCCAGGAATTCTGGATTTGTCACTTGCAACCTTTATAGGGAGTTTCTGACAGTCAACGGGGAAAGCCAGCTTCACTTAAGGACAGCATGATTTATTTAACAACTAGCAAAAGGTCATAAAATGGGGCACAACTCATTTAACAACTGCCTTGCTTAGCCGCAAAAATTTGGCCTCAATTGTTGACATAAATCAAGGACTATCTGTAGACCAGAATTCAAAATAACATCCTGGAAGAGCACAATGGCAAACGACTTCTGTATTTTTGCCATGAAAATGATGTATTTAAAAATTGAATTAAAAATTCAACAGCAGTCAAGATGAGTTTAGAGATCAATTTTTTAAGTTTTTACCTTGTAGATAACAAGTAATGGAATTTTGACTGATTGTCTTTGGTCCTAAAGTTATGACTAATAGGTTCCTTGTTCACTGTAAACACTACGCAGAACTGCAGACAGACAAAAAATCTTCTAAACAAGGCATGAAAAATTGGAAAAGTAAAATAAGAAATAAAGCTTGAGGTTGAACATTTTTTTGAAGCTGTTTTTAAAACTCTTTTTAATGTTTGTGGTTTTGGCTCTCTTTAGCTGGCCATTTACATTCATTTCCCAGAGAACACTCTTGAAAGATTAAGGAATGTCTGTGGTCACTATGAATTTCCTCCCTGCCTCCAGGAACAGTAAATTAGTTACAAGAATTGACAAAGTCTCCAGAGTGAATTAACTCTTTCTTTTTGGAAAACAGCTCATCTTTCATTCCAGTTCTTTTTGAAAGAAAAGTTCACCAAAGTATTGTGTTTCCTGTCAGGACAAGTTGTCAGCATAATTGAAGAAAACAAAACAAGACAACATTTTTACAGACAAGGCAATTTTTCTTGTTCTTGATTTATGTTTTTGCTTAATATTGTTATTTGATTATTGTGCGCTCCCCCCGATTCAGATTTTGTGAGATGGGTGATTGTATAAATTTAATAAATAAATAATTTTTTTTGGTTATATCTAAATATATGGTAAATATTTCATTGACATTTAGGCCTAAAAGCAGGTTAACATAACACAACTGATGTATTTATATGAAAATTAATATTAAGAATATTTGGATTTCCTATAACTAATCTACCCAGTTTTACCGTATTCTGGTATGCTCTGTAAGCCAACAGATATGCTGTAATAATAATAAAATATCACAAACTAGCAATCATAGTTCTGGAAGGAACATATTATATTATAACAAGATGCTTAAAATGCATTGTAATATGCCCTAAATAAAACTAAGTGTACTTGCAAAGGGAAAAAAGGCACTAACTTCTGCTTCCCATAGAGTGAGTCATATTGTGTGGTTTTTTTGTCCCAATTCTTTAATGTAAGAAAATGCAGTCTCATCACAAATATATGTAGATTTATTAGGACATGTTATCCAAGGATATTTTTGGGTTTAGGAAATAAATGAAGGTTAAAATCTATTTGTGTCTGCCTGAAAACTGCCTGAAAAATAAATTCCTCTAAAGCTTTGTTTCCCATCTGTTCCAAATTTGATCCCATATTACTAAATAGAGGGGGGAGGGAGGAATATAGTCAAGAAGAGGAGAGAATTGGAAAGTTTCATTGTATAAGTTAAAAAAAAACTCTTTGTACTACAGTGGGGGAGTGCAGTGTACTATGCGGGAAGCAATAATCTTTATCTTTACATTAGTTTGTGCTATTTAATCCCAAATAAGATCCTGCACATTTTATTGAATGAGAGAAAAAATATTTTCCCAAATTCAAATTTAAAATGGGGCGTGATACGAATTCTGTATGTGTGTGTGTGTATGTCCTGTGTGCTTGCTTGCTTTATATATTTATTAAAACAATTTATATATCCTTGCAGTTCAACAATTTATCTGGGCAGCATCACGGTTATAAATAAGACTAAAGATATTAAAACAGTAAAATCTGAAGAGAGTTTATTACTGCACAAAAAGAAGTGGACAAGAATAAAACTCTTAAGGCTAATGCTGTATCATTCTATTTTGAAAATTAAAATAATGTTTACAAGATTAGATTTCTTCAGCTTCCGTGTCAAATTCAATAAAATTTCCCAAGGGAAGCAATAAATAATTCTTTAAAATAATGAGTTTTGCTGCTGTTATTAGCTTCTGGACACTTGTTTTAAGTTATGTCATTTCAAAATATATTCATTGCCAATTAAGTGAAGATAGTGATTTAATACACTTTGAAGTATTATTTTGATACATAAAATACATTTTTTAAAGAAAGAGAACAAACTGATTTCTTTGAAAGAAAGATATGTCTTAGGACTGCTTTCATGCATTACTCTGCTGTGCTTTATTTCTTATTTATGATCTATGTCCTGACATAAGGAAAAACCCTTTCAGTAAATAATTAACACATTGGCAGTTCCAGTCTTGCTTAAGGCATCTTGTCTAAATGTTTTGTCTGGAAAATAATGATTTGGGCTTGAACTGATTTCTTAGCGGTCTTATTTACAATTGACATAGATCTGAAAGTAAATGTTGTTTTATCGCTTTCTAGAGTTAATTGTTGACAGGTATTCCTTTTGTTACAATGTTCAAGCCTCTGTGAAGAGTATCCTTTTTCAGTTTTTATACTTGAATAAAGTCAGGGCTTGAATGCAATTAGAATTCCTGCATAATCAGGAATCTTACCAATTAATGGAAGTAGAGATACCAACACCACATCCAAAGCATGGAAGTCCAAGGTGTGAAATATTACCTCTCTTGTGATTGTCCCAGTGTTTCTTAAGGGCATTACTCTATCATTTTCAGATATAATTCCCCAAAAAGTAATTGCCAGCGTAAATAGTTGAAGAAGAACAAGGTTTGAGTTAATAAAATATATGGATGTTCCATAATTTTGGAGCGCAAATTGGCTAAATTTTGGGGGAGATAGCATTATCATCTCCAAAAGTACTACAATTTTCAGAAAAGGAAAAAAAAACATAAATAGAGGGTCTCCTTTATTTGTGGATTCTCTTGTTCACTTTTGTAGAAGTTGATGAATCTCTTCCTGTCCTCTTGCTAGCCTAACGTGGTTGGCCTCAGAGGACTAGGGGTGCACTGAAATGGGCAGCAGTCAATTTGTTCTTATTAGATCAGAAATGAAGAACTGATTGTCTGCTTGTCTTGGATATTAATTGGGCTTTGGGATCAACACAGACAAGCCAGCTGAAAGAAAGTACTGAAAGTTTCTTACTGAAAAATAAAAATGCTAGATTGCTAGCAACAAAACTCACTGTTTTATTTCTTCTTTCATTCAGTTGTGTCCCAATTCTTGGAGACTGTTTGGAAGAGACTGTTCAGAAGTGATTTGCCATTGTCCGCTTCCTAGAGCTGAGATAAAGTGACTGGCCCAAGGTCACCCAGATGGCTTTGTGCCTAAGGCAGGACTAGAACTCATGGTCCCCTGTTTTCTAGTCTGATACTTTAACCACTGCACCAAACTGGCTCTCAACTCTTGTCTTAACTCTGTGTTAGCTATACTGATTTGTATATAGCTATTGTTGTAACCAAAGTTATACTGATATAATATAATATAGTATGAAATGAAATGATATAATATGATGTAATTTATAATTGAATTCTTATTTGTCTATGGTATGTTCAAATCACTCACCAAGGCACAGCCTTAACTTTATAAATGTTCCATATTTATATGTTGATTAAACCAATACATTAATTTTCTATAAATTTTCAAAAAATGAGGACCCAGTTTGTGGGGGCAATAAGCTGACTTTGTATAAATATACAAAAGTATGAAGGCTATTGCTTAGCACATTGTAAGCCGCCCTGAGTCTCCGGAGAAGGGCGGCATATAAATCAAATTTTTAAAAAAAAACAATTTTGTCAAACACAAACACACACACTCACCATGAAAAAAGGCTTTCATCTTTTTTGACTTCAAAATTTTTGTAAATTTATTATCTCTAAACATATGCGGTCTAAAAACAGGTAGTCCTCGAGTTACGAATGTAATGGAGCCTGTCCGTTCCATTTGTAACCCATGGATTCATGGGAGTGAATCTTGTACCTTGAATGGGATCACTCCCTCCTTTCACCCACACATTCGTTAATCGAATACGAAGCTCTTTAAGTGCACATGAGGTATTTCAGGATGGGGAAGATCATGGGGGGACCTAGTGATGGAACAGGCCACCTGTCTAAGACCATCCAAGGCCTCCCTGACCCACTGAAATACCTCATGCTCCCCACAGTTTCTCCCCCCCCCAACCTGCCAGGCTAGGTCATTTACCTTGTGAAAATCTAGAAAGCAGTCTCCTCTCCAGCCTGTCAGCCACATGCTCTGTTTGAGTCTCTACAGGCCTCATGTGGCATGTTTCCGGCTGAAATGGAGCTTCTGAGGCGTGGATCCACCCCTCAGAAGCTCCATTTCAGCTGGCAACATGCAGGACAAATGCTGCAGAGCCTCTGCGGTTATTCGTAAGGGTAAACAACTGCCGTGGTGCTGCAAGATTTGTACTTTCGGGACTTGTTTGTAAACCCTAGGGGGCGTTTATTGCGTAATTTTGAACGTTCGCTAAGGGAACACTCGTAACTGGAGGATTACCTGTAGTAGAATGCCTTTGAATCCCATTCCTATTTCCTTAAATTACTTAATTCAAGAAAGAGCCAGACTAGCTTATTCTTGACCCTGAAGGACAGAGAAGTTAGGATATCCCTTCCCCACCAGCTACCCATCTTGTTTCTCTTTCCTTTCAAAACTCTGTACTTCTAGTTTGAGTCATTTTAGTTTCATTCATACATGGGGGTTTTTGGTCTTGCTAATATGATCTTCAGACTTTCCAGGTTCACATAACCTGCTCTATCTCCAAAACTTCGTGTGTTTTCTTCAAAGCTTCTTTTTGCCTTCCCAAAAAATATAATACAACCTCTCAGCTGTCAACTTGTTTTTAGTAATATCAGCCACTTCACCACACTCCTCTGTCATCTACTTTTTCCCATCAGTAAGATGGTTTTTGATTTAGCTGTCACTAGCCTTCATTTTACCCATTATTTGTGCTTTATCTCCTTTTCACCGTGTTATGCCCTATAAATTAAAAGGTTCCCCCCACTTTCTTTCAGTATACACTGTCCTTAAGTGTCCCTTTCTTCCTTTCCTCATTTCTTATTTGTAGCCCATTTATAGATGGGGGGGAAACCGCACAAATCAATGGTGTGCTCTGTTCATACACATACACATTCTTTCATATGTTAGAAGCCAGAACAAGACACAATTTTACTTAGATGTTCAAACGGCAGGTGTGTGTATTCATTTCGCTGCTGGGAATTCACAAATAGGGTAGTTTGTAGTTGATATAATAGATAGCTTATAACTATTCCAAACAAGGAAGCGATTACACAAAGAGCTTTCATAATTTTATGTCACGATTAAAGTGCAATTTTGCACACCTATGCAACAATAAAAGGTTGAGCCAGTTTAGTTCACATTATAAAAAAGAATGTAAACTGTTTAACACAATTCACATATAAGCCAATCAGTTGTCTGGCACTGATACTAATTATCCTAATTCAAACGGAAAAGAAAGGAAGGCAATGGTAGAGAAGAGAAATGTAGGAACTAGAAAAAAAAACTGTTCCAGAGAAAAGGAAGTACAAAACCTTTACTTTGGCTTAACTTGTGTGGCATTTAAAATGACATCCCTAATACTGGCTACTTTTGAATCATAGTACTCCAGTTGCTGAAGCCTGTTAAGCAATTTCCAGCACAGTTCTTTTTAAAGGCCAAAAAGAAATAAATAATTCTGAATGAAAGGTTTGGTTATGTTCAGAAGAAAGAGCCCTAAATCTTAGACAAGTCAATAATTCCTGTGTGCTTCAGGTCTTATAGAGCAGTTTTTCAAAGCCAGAAATTTATATAGAATGTTTTTTTTTTCCTGTCCAACATCACAGAGGAGTTTTGAAAATAGTCCTTGCACTCGGAAGATGCTTTATAATGGCATAAAGTGCTCTTACAACATCTCTGGATTAGGAATACAACTAAGAGATCAGGGAAAGACACCGTGATTGTGGCCCTGATGGCAGCACAGAAAAGAGATGGGGCTGAGGAGAACCAGACTAGCTAACCCAGCCAATAGGCAGAAAGGCAAAGTAAGAAAGAGTAATGATTATTTAAATCTACCAGGGTTCCCAGCAGTGGTGAAATGTAAAATTTGTTACTACCGGTTCTGTGGGCATGGCTTGGGGGGGGGGTGTAATGTGACTGGGTGGGTGTGGCCAACTTTTTTTTTTTACTTTTAAAACCATTTTTTCTACAGCCTTAAGAGGTTGCAGAAAAAAATGTTTTTAAAAGCCTCTGATGATCAGGCAACTTGGCCGAAGAGGTTGTAGAAAAATGCTTTTAAAAGCCTCTGATGATCCCAGCTGAGTCACTCGATCATCAGAGGCTTTTTTTTTAACTTTTAAAAGTATTTTTCGGCTGAAGAGGTTGTAGAAAAAATGCTTTTAAAAGTAAAAAAAAAAAAAAAAGCTCTGCTCAGCTGGGCATGGGGGGGGGGGAGGGCAGGGATTTTTGTTACCGGTTCTCCGAACCACTGCCGCCATCGCTACCTGATCGGGCTATCTGGTCTGAACCAGGAGCATTTCACCCCTGGTTACCAGATTTCAGACAAAGGCTTCCAGAGGCTTAACATATGAAGGGCTCTGCTCAGGATGAGTCACAACAAAAATAGGTGTGCCTTACATTGTAAAAAAGATTTAACATTACTTTATCTAACAAAAGGAAATCTCTTTTGAAAAAGGAGTGTTGCTGAATACTCTTGTGATAAACAAGTGCTGTTGGAATGCTTTGACTTGCAATAGTTATACAGCAGCAGGGTTTGTAATATTTTCTCTGCCAGGTCTTTGAATAGGCCAATTCAAAGATTCTCTTCTTTGCTTCATTAGTACGATAGTGGTTCTTTTAGTAGTCAGAATCACGCTTTAGACATTCTTTCTTGGAAATAACCTTCATTCTAATTAATAGAAGGGCACATCTAAAACTGCCTTAATTCAGTCAGTATCACAGTTATGTGGACAATAATAAACACAGATTTTTGGTTGTGGCATTTCTGCAAGTAACTTAATTAAACTGCACTTTCTCTACAGTGAAACAAAATTTGAGCTAGGATCTTTAGCTAATAAGTAAAAGCATTAGGTAGTATGCTTGGGCATCTGACCCTGCGTATTTGGATTTCCTTCTTTGTAACAAATGTTTTTCTTGCTAATCTGTGATGGTACAGTTAGAAGGAAAATGTGTTTAACATCACTCGATGTTTCTTTAAATGTCTAATCAGAAAATTTTACTTACATCTCACGATAGCCAAATTCTTGTGCTGAATAGTATTAGCTTAATTAAAACAAGAACCAAAAACCTTAGAAATCCAGATAAAGAAAATTATAGTATGCAGTAAAGGTTACACTGCAGGATCCAATCTGAATCAATCATGGGGACCAGACTTTTAGTCTTCCAAGCTTTCAGACTCATGCTGGAACCCATCCTCAGGGAACCTCTCTCTCTAGAAGTGTGTACTGGGCTGTTCCATGTGCAGTATTTATGTGGTGCCTGCACACAGCCAGGCACCACATAAATACTACGCACAGAACAGCCCAGTGTACACATTCTGGACAAAAAGAAATTCTTTGAGGATGGGTTCCAGCATAAGTCTGAAAGCTTGGAACACTAAAACTCTGGTTTCCCATGACCGACTCAGATTGGATCCTGCAACATTATCCTTGGCCACATATATCTGCATTCATTCATGAAGGGTTACACTACTATGTGTGATGGGATTTGGAGGCAAAACAGATTTTCTGCATGAGCTCTATGTTATGGGATTAAAAAAAAAATACCTGTTGAAGATTGTCCCTGCCTTGAATTCAGAGAAATTGATGCAGTAATTGAGTTCGTAGTGGAAAACATCTTAAGCTGGTACAGTCCACTTTGGAGAAGTCACCTTAAGACTCCCAAATGACCAAAATTGTTGGATAGCAGTAATAGCAAACTGTAGTGCAATTATTGCTAGCAAGAAAACATGAAGTTCTGTAGAATTGGAAGAGGATTTGATTTATAGAGTTACTGTGATTTTATGGCAGACAGAGAAAAAGCACGGACTTTCATAACAAAGAGCCAACATTACACCCAAAATTGAGTTCCTTTTTAGATATAGCAAAAAATGGAATGCTTGATTCAGCCAGATAGATATGTCAATATGCTCTACCCAGTCAGCTAATATTACTGAAAGAAAAGTTGACTTCAAACTTCCCCACACCAGCTTCATACTTTTTCATGTGAAAATGTGCCTTGCCTATTCTCTGTTTTTATCATGTGTTCATCTATTAATGTCTTAGGTTTGCATAATTTGCTTAAACAAGTTGAGAAAAGTTCTGTTCTTGTTATTTATTTTTACTATTGTAATAAAACTTCTTATTACTATTCCATAGGCTATAATAGATTTTGTTTATGTTTTGCTTCTAAACGCAGCCATAACATTTTACCTTATGATACAAATAATGAAAATCCCAGAACTGGCTCAAATAAAACACTTTTATACACCAACGCACTAGACATAAAGTATGCCAAAATATGTCCATTACTTTGTTGCTGTAAATTGACAAACTACACAAAAGATGTTCTAATCCTTCAACTGGGCCACCATAGAAAACCATTATGAGCAGGGGTGGGTTCCACTTACCTTTACTACCAGTTTGCAGCGGGAGTGCGTGCGTGCATGCACAGAAGCTTCTGCGCATGAGCAGATCACCCATGATGATGTGGCGGGTGGATGGAGCCTCCCGCTGGTTTTACTACCGGTTCTATACAACCGGACCGAACTGGGAGCAACCCACCACTGATTATGAGTTGTGTCTGCCCAAAACCTGATATTAAAATCCAGCTTTTTAAAAATCCTTTTCTTAATTTTAGTTGTTTTATCCTAGGTTAACAAGTCTGTTATGATTTCTGAATGGGTATATGTTCCCCACATATTTCATACTGTTCTCCTGATTCTTTCGTTAAATATTACAAAATTGAAGAAGTTATATAAGCCATAGCCAGTTTCATTCCCACATCATGCTAAAATGACTTATGTTATACAAGTTCTGTCAAGCCATGGGAGTAGTAGGGCAGTGAGTTTCAGTGGACAGAATAACAACAATAAATGTTTGTGCTCAAGCTCTTTAATATAGAAACCGATTTTATTTCTCAGAGACCTATGAGTCTTCACACATTGTAATGTTAGTTAATATCAAATTATGTGGAACTTCGCAAATAAATTGGCTTTTTCCCTCCTAGCAATGATACATTGGATTTCCTTTCTTGGGTTTCATGCTCTGTAGATAGGTTCAGCCACATGACTGAAAATTAGAGCAAGTTTAATCATAAAAAGCCACTAGTGGTTACAATACCATGCTAGAAACCAGGAACCTCTTGAGTTCTAGTTCTGCTTTAGCCATGAAAAACTAGCTGGGTAACTCTGTCTCAGCCCAACCCACCTTTGATTGTTGTTGTTCTGGGGAAAGTAGGAGGAGGAAAGAGAATTTTATGTTTGCCACCTTAATTTATTTATAAAAATAAATAAATGATCCAGCATTTTATCATAATAATTATTTCATTATATCATAATCAGTGTTTTTCATATTTACAAGTTTAATCCTGTAGACCATGGGTGTCAAACTCACGGCGTCAGTTGCCGTCATATGATGTTTCATGATGTTTTTCCCCTTCGTGGAACTGGGGTAGGCGTGGCCTGCGCATGAGGCATCCGACCTGCAGGCCGCCAGTTTGACACCCCTGCTTGTCAATCAAAGACATCATTTTCTCATCACATGAATTTTAAAATGTTCTAATACCTTTTCTTAAAAATAGGTTTGGCATTATTTTCATTAATTTAGTGGAACATAAAACTGAGGGTGGTTTGCTGTAAATTGTTTAATTAATCACAGTATAAATGCAATGATGTATTGTAGCATGAGAAGTAGCATTGTCATTCATAGCTATCTAATCCAGAATTACGTGGGTTGTGTTTTTATGTTACGTTTTCTGAATCTATAATTCTCTTTCCAGGCACTGAAAAGAGGGTGAGTGATCTGCATATGAGTACCACTGCTGTGTCTCAGAATAATCTTTCCTTTGTCACTCAAAAGTATTACCATGGATATTTTCAACTCTCCTAGCTTTGTAAAAGTGTGATTGTATTTAATTAAAGATCAGCCATTCAGAGGGGACATATCTTAGTATAGTGTTAATGACAGATGGCATTTATTTCTTTATACATGGTTTACTTTCTTAAAATATTGCTGTTTAATCAGGATGACTGGAAAGATTGTAAAGGATCAGATCTCAAAACTTGGGAGAGCTTTTTATTTCTTTTCTGTGTTAAAGCTTGCATTCCTGGAGTTTGGTGTTTGTCAGTTTTATTTATTTCTGTCTGCTGCTTTCTGTGTGCTGCTGCTGTGTGTGTGTGTGTGTGTGTATTCCCCTTGGTTGGTACAATAGCAAGATTTGATTTCTACAAAGATAGACAGGCTCTATAAATGAAAATCCTTTGAAGTTTTTAGACAGTGACATGTGGATAGAAGTGCTTGAAGTTACAAGACCAAATAAATATATTGACAGGTAATTTAGATTGTTTATTTTCTTCACACTCTTCCTTTCATTGCAGCTACCTGGCAGCCTTGCTATGCTTTCTGATTTCTTTGCAAAGCTCAGTTGCATTGTCAGCACAATCCAACTAAGTGAAAGTTGTTCCTTCTTGCATTCAGTTTGTCTACATTGCTTTCAGTAGATCTAATGAGTTGTGATGTTCATTAGTTAATTGGACCTGTTCCGTATGCAGTTGACTCCAATGGCTTGTAGTAGCTCATTAAATGTAGTTCTATAAAAGTACATTGATGTTGCTTTCTAAGTAGGAATTATCACCTGATCTCATTTCTGGAAGGGAACCACATTTTTTTTCACAGTATGCTTGGTATTACATGACTGTATTTGGCTTCTTTTTCAGAGAACATAGAACACCAGGAATAAATGTGTATTTCAGCAAAGAGTATTACTCCCTATAAAAAGGTAAAAATTAACTACAAAAAGAATTTGTTGGGCTCCCTTACTATGCCCTTTGTATCTTTGTTAAAGCTAGATATGAAATGTTGCTATCCTTTTGTTATTTTATGCCAGAATGTCAGTAAGCTTCTGATCTCAAGCCAGTGTGACATGAAATTGGCTGTGGTGTGTTGCTGTCTACAACATTCTACTTTTCCTAACAGAAATTAATTGCAACTATTCATTGATGTATAAAAAATTCATCTGTCAGAGATGTTTTAATTTGGATTCCAGCATTGAGTAGGGGATTAAACTGAATGTGATGGCATAAATGTCCATTCCAGCTCTGTGATTCTGTGATTTTATATGCTTTTACATTTAAAATTGGAAGCTTCAATTCTGATTTGACACTCACAGCAAGAACTCAAAACTGTACTTGCAGCTGTAGAAATAATTTCAGTCGAGGCCTCATTTAAACCTAAAGCTGGTTATGTGAAAGGACCTAACAATTGATGCAGCTTCCTGTTTAAATTGAGTCGGTGGCTTCCAAATGCCAGTTTGCTATTTATCTGCTGCATTTATGTAATAAGGATTTCTGTTTAAACAGCAAGTCTATTATAAGCAAATATTATCATGTGCAATTTTTGTTCTGTTTCTGGCTTCATATTTTAATCTAGTTCCTTTGGTTAGTATCCATCAGTCTCTGATAGTCTCCAGAGGTGTAAACCTTTACACATCCCAGCTGAAAATTAGCATGTGGGCATTGCAAGATTTAGGAAAATGGAGTCCAATGCACATGGAAGACATTTGAATTGGGAGAGATCAAAGCAGCTTGTTTAATATTAAATGAATGGTAATTTATTAACATATTGTTACTTACAAATTAGTAATAGTATCTGGTAACTGGTTTTCCCAGTGGAATTTAGTTAAGCATTACACATCACATTTGTGCAAGCAATGAGTTTACTTTTAAGATTTTCTGAACTTGATCATAGGCCTGATTACTTCCTATCATGGGATGGGATGATCAAAGCCTTTACACAACATTTGCATTTTGTGTAGTTAAAAACAAGAGAATCTCAAATTTGAAAGTATTTTAATTTATCCCAACTGTAAAACTGCCTTTAATGTATGTTAAATAATATTGCTTGCTGTTGAAAAAAGGAAGCAGGTAGCTTTCTCAGACAATTACGTAGTTCTCTGGGTCACAACTAATGTAAATAGGTTTTGTTAAATTTGCTCAGTTATGACAGCAGTTTTATTTGCTCAGTTATGACAGCAAAGGCTACTTTTTTAAAAAAATGTAAGCTTTTGCTATAATGAGAAATATATTTCTTACATAATTAGAAAATAATTACAATATTTTTATGCATTTAGAACTATCTTGTACATTTCCTTTAAATGAGAACAATTATGACTGACTGTTCAGACTCTTCCCTGAGAAACAGTGTACACCAAATTAGACTATGTATATATTGGCTGCAAGATGCATGATTTTTCCAATAGATGAAAGAGGTAAATTTGGCATAGGATTGCTAAAAGTAGTCAGCAAGATTGTCTTTTGTTTTAGACATGAAAGGTGAACTTTATGATAAGTAGAAATTGTTTTTGTAATACAAAATGCTCATATGAAAAACAAATTAAATTATGCCTTCAGTGCTCAGGTCTTTCTCTATTTTTCTGTGTTTTCGGCAGTGTAGTTTGTTCCACTATCTGGCATGTTTTATTTGTACTTTTTCTTTTCTTCTTGTCTTTTGTCTTGTTGAGGCAGTCTTCTTCTGTAAAGGAGTGGAAGTAATTCCAAAATTCCTTTTATTACAAAGCCAATTCTTTTAAAGTACACAGGGTTCATCCTACAAGGAAGATTTAATAAGTATTCTCATTCCTTTTTGGTTTTATATTTGAAGGATTACTTTATTTACTTAGTCACTCTTCCCTGCATCTATATAAAATTGGCATCAAAAATATACAACTGTTTTGCAAAGATTTTTGCATCACTGTAAGAAATAGTAGAGTTAGTCCCTAAATCTCATTCTCATTCTCTCATTTTCATAAAGACAATCAGATAATTTTGTTTTGTTTTTTAATCTATAAATTGGTAATATGTGCATACAGTAACCCTATAACCCTAACCCTAAAAATAGCTAAATATAATGTGAGACTGATAATACAAACTCATTTCAATATAGTTTAGAGTATAGTCAGTATCAGCTGAAGTTCAAAACATGGCATGCAGATAGAAGTCATCTCAATGTTATTGCTTTTTTAAAAAAAATGTATCAATTAACAGCACACAGTACACTTGATCAATGTTTTATTTGCACCTTTTGTGATAAGCAAGCCATGTACAATATCCTTAACATAATTTTCAATAGCTTAAAGAAAGCAATACGCTGATTAGTACCAGTTAAAAGTACAGAGTTTTGATCAGTTGTTTGACATGATCCAATGTTTTAAGGGATATCTTCTCCCTGGATACCAGTTTTCTGTTCTTGGTGCTTATTGGGAATTGTTGCTTGACACATCTGAAGAACACCAGGTGGGAGAATGTTACATTATACCTTGTACTCTGCTGGTTTGGAATGTAGAATAACACAGATGCCAAAAATGAAATCTGTAGTGCACACAGGAGATATTGTGGCTGAGTCTTTTGGGGCTTGTTACGTTTTTATTCCATTTGCCTGCACTGGAAAATGAATGTACCTGAGTGATGTGTAAATTGCTATAAATTGCAAATTAGTTAAGTGCAAATTACTTTAGAATTTATTTTTGTAACCGAATCCTGTAAATTAGATTACCCAATGATTTTGTGGGAGGAGGGAATTCCTGTTACATTTATATGATTGGGTACTTATTTTATATCACATAATGAGGACTGTATTAAAGCTGTTAAGTACAGCTGCCAAGAATTATTTTTCCCTTCACAACTTCTACATTATCTTAAAGGCTGACGAACATTTTCATAAATAAACCATAATTTCAGAAAAATACAAGAAAGCAACTGCCATAATATTATTCCTGTCTTTTTCTATCCTTCTTAACATATCCTTGCTACAGCTTTGGATAATACAAAATATAAAGTAGTATAAATGACTGAGATCAGAGGTGGGTTTCAGAAGGTTCTGACCAGTTCTGGAGAAACGGTAGCGGAAATTTTGAGTAGTTCAGAGAACCGGTAGTAAAAATTCTGACTAGTCCCACCCCCATCTATTCTCTGCCTCCCAAATCCCAGCTGATCAGGGATTCAGCTGGGATCAGGGATTCAGCTGAGGAAATGGGGATTTTGCAGTTTCCTTCTCCTGGCGTGGGGTGGGAATGGAGATTTTACAGAATCCTTCCCCTGCCACACCCACCAAGCCATGCCATGCCCACCAAGCCACGCCCACAAAACCGTAGTAAAAACATTTTGAAACCCACCACTGACTGAGGTCTTTGTGAAAAGAGCTGAAATAATGGCAGTTCTTCCGTTTTAGAAATATATTGTTTCAAAAAGATCTACTATGAAAAATACATGCCAGTTTGATAAGATGGCTGACAGAATTTAAGAAAACCCATTTTCCATATTATTTGTTCAGAATGTAGAAGATGACTTGATCTTACTCCTTAATACAGCAGTATCTAATCTTTCCAGCTCAGTGGATCAGCGGAAACAGTGGCAAGGTTTCCCATCCTGCCACTGTTTCGCTGATCCACTGAGCCGGAAAGATTAGAGGGGCGTGGTGTGAGAGTGCACCACTTTCACAAATGCAGCTTCACGCGTGCTCACACACTACATCTGTGGCCTGCTTCCGAATGTGGACCTGGGGGGGGGGAGTTGGGGACACTTGCCTTAATAGAAGGATGAATATCTGTGTCTAGAGAATTTTATTTCATTGCCTATCAAGTCAAAAAAAGAACGGAGTACTATGTCAGAATTTCTAAATGACATGATATGCTATTTTTGCATCATTTAAAACGTATTAGAAGATTTTTGTTAATCAGTAATATGTAAATAATTGTCTAATTCATTGGAAGCCAGAAATAGTTAACTTGCAAGTAGGTTAAACAGCCTAAATACAGAGAGAAAGGGGTTCAAGGAATAATTGTAAGGGTATATCAGCTTTATAACATGGCTTATTCTGAGCTACAAAAAATTAGAACATGTTATAGATAAGAAAAACCTTATGAGTGTTTGACCTTAAAATGTAGTTCTGTGCAATGCAATCCCTATTCTCAATATCAATTGCTGCAACAGAATGTAAAATGGGTAAGCAGTGTAATCTCATTATGTTGTGAAAGACACATAAGGGCTTTTATACAGAAAGTACAAAGGTGAGACTAACTAAAATACTGACTGTAGTCATGCAGTGACTAATTGGGCTGAAAGTTAAAAAGCTCTATTAATGCAGAAGAAACAGGTATGACTCCATTTTTATGTACTTTAGTAACAAAAAAGATTTAGAATCACTTGTATTACAAATATAAATAAACTCTGCCTCCTCCCTGAAAATTTAAAGATGTGGCCACAAAACTTCCTTTGCAAGTAAAGTCGAGAACAGTGCAAAAAGGAGTAGCCAAGATAGAATTGTTGCTCACTCCTCAAATATTGGAGCTTTGTGAATATACTAGGTCGAAGTGGATATTCTATGAGAGATCTGGAAATATTTATGGAATATTTGCATCCATAACTTTGCAGCTAATTTTTTTTTACAGAAATTAGATCTGTAAATCTGGTTACTTTGACTAAACTTGTTCTGCTTGCTCCCAAACTTCTCCTTTGGGAGAGAAACAGAATCTCATAACTAACATAATTCTGAACTTCAGAAATGGGAAAAAGGGATTGCTTTTTCACATAAACTTTAGAAGCACTTGATTCTAAAACATCTCAACTGTGGAAGCCAATTCTCAATTCTAAGGAAACTACAAAATTCATTCCTGTCACATCAGATTTGAAGGCATTCAGAAAGCAACTAACTAACTCTTCTTAAGAATTAATTTTGGATTTCTTCAATATACATAACTGCGCTCACCTCCATAAAAAGAATACAGTGTTGAGATATGCTGCATTTACTGTGCATGTGTGTGACATTGAACAGAAAATTGGACCATCTTGACCAAGAATATTTGTTCTGCAACTAGATAGTATGTGCCAAGAGAGGTCTTTCTGAAATTTTTTACTCTTTTTAAGCTCAGAGACAATGTCTTGTCTCTTAATATCATTTTAAAATGTATGGATTTATTTGGATGTTTAGGTCCCATTTCACACATTATTTCATGCATTTAATGGACGTTATACCTAAAATCCCAAATTCTTGAACAATCCTTCACATATACGCAGTTGTACACACAATAAATCCTACATATCAAATGTAAGGGGTCAGACTGGACCAGCGGATACTTCTTCCCTTGCCACTACTCATATCAATGCATGTCTAGATTAAAAGGGATCAGTAAAGCTGAGTACATACCAGTTTTTTAAACATCTTTTCCACTTCCTGAATGCTTTTGCCAAGTCTTATTTTTTATGACTTACAATGACGAGTTGAAAGATGTATGAAATTAGTTTTCCCTCCAAATTAATGTACAAATGTTAACTTGTCATTTGTCAACAGGGGTGATGTATGACATTTGTAATTCATGACACCAAAGGAAACACGGTTGCCAAAGGGCAATGTTGATATTTGCAGTTAGCTGAGCTGAAAATACCACCTATGGTTGTGCTGACTTGTTTGGAGTTGCAGGAGTATTCCAGATTGGAAAAAGAAATAACTTTGACCATTGTATTCTGACTGATACATGGAAATGACAGAATCTTTTCCAAATTTTGGAATTCCAAAGATTACAAAAAGGGTAGCAGACTGTAATAAAGCTTGCCTTAGTTCTCCAATTATGCACTGTTTATCATGGGTTCCCAACCAGGGGTGCGAGAGAGTAGAGTAGAGTAGAGTAGAGTAGAGTAGAGTAGAGTAGAGTAGAGTAGAATAGAATAGAATAGAATAGAATAGAATAGAATAGAATAGAATAGAATAGAATAGAATAGAATAGAATAGAATAGAATAGAATAGAATAACAGAGTTGGAAGGGACCTTGGAGGTCTTCTAGTCCAATCCACTGCTTAGGCAGGAAACCCTACACCACTTCAGACAAATGGTAATCTTCTTAAAAATTTCCAATGTTGGAACATTCACAACTTCTACAGGCAAGTTGTTCCACTTATTAATTGTTCTAACTGTCAGGAAATTTCTCCTTAGTTCTAAGATGCTTCTTTCCTTGATTAGTTTCCACCCATTGCTTCTTGTCCTACCCTCAGGTGCTTTGGAGATATTTGGATATTCGAAAACTTGGGTTTAGAAGTTTCAAAATTATAGTGTATATGCATAATTCAATCTATGTATTTACTTTTGTAAGAGGTGCAAGAATATATCAGAAGTGTTCTAGGGGTGCGGGGAGTAGAAAAGGTTGGGAACCCTGGTTTAAATAAAGGAAGAAAGAAGCGGAATCTGTGAATGGATTGTCACTTCAGTCATCATACAGCTAACTGAAGTTATGAATGGACTCCAAGGAATATGCAGCTGTTATGCAGCCCAGTCATCTAGGATTTCTGAGGATATGGAAGACCCTGTGTCTTTTACACTCTGTTGAATGTGTGAAAAGTAAGTCTAGGGCTGCTGTAGTGATCTCCAGTTAGGAGCTGACCATATATGGAAAATTCTGTATTGGAATTTACATTATACCACTATTTCAAGTCTCCACATAGCCATGGAGTTCCCTAGATGCTTCAGGCCTGTCATTATCTTGCAATTCCTCAAAGATGAGTTATAAAGAACAGAAATGAAGAAATTACTTTATTTGCTTAATATTGTCCAAATTGTATAATGAATAAGTATCAGCTACTTTACTGGATGGAACTGATTATTAAATGACCAGCTTTTAACTAGAACTGCTTGGGAGACGTTTGGAAATCCAGTGGTATAAACCAAGGAGGGGTAATGCTGTGCTTTCCAGAAATGTTAAGTCTTTTAACTGGAATTTAGGAAAGCTGCAGTCCAGTCATATCTGAATGGCATCGGATTGCCTATCTTTGTTTTAGACAAACAAGTAAGTACACTGCATATTTTGGCAACGCTCATTGGCTCTGCAGTTGATAAGAACAGTTCTTTGGTATTTATTTCCTTAACATTACTCCCTTACTTTGTTTTTAAAAACTGATATATTTCAGGGGTATCACTTATATGCTTTGCCCCAGTTTGCTCTGAGTTTTGAGTTGATTTCAACATTCTGGAGATCACCATGGCAACATTTAGAAATATATATGCAGCAGATTTGAAGTTTCCTTGACGTTGTCCCTGGGAGAGTTCTTGATTACCTATAGGCTAATGTAGGTAGGAAGCAGGAAAAGGGGGCAAAAGTCTGGCTTGTGTATTTGCATGTCAACTTGGAAAATCATGATAGGGATGTTGTTGCTCTAGGGAGTAAATCAGAAAGTCTATACACATAATGGGTTTCTGAAAGCTCTGGGAATAATATAATAAAACAATTTGCTTTTGACTTTTGAATAGGTCCTCTCAGTAAATTTCTTCTGAAGTATTTAATTTACGAAATACATTTTAAACAATAATATGAAACAAAGTAAAGGTCAAGGTTGTACTCTGTCTCTGTGCTGAAAATCTAAATTCAAAATTTAAGCAAATTAGAGATTGTGCTTTCATAATATAAGGAACACGTCATGGACTTACTAAGTATATTATCCCAGTTACTTCTGTGGTACTAAACACATTTATTCATACATACATCTTGTTATTTTTGTCTCTTTTCCAAAAAGTCAAAAGTTGTACAAAGTATCAAAAGTTGACAGCTTAAAACAAGACTTTTGTGTCTTCATGAAGTGGGTTTTAAAGATTCCCTTAAGGGGAAAACTTTTTTATTTTGGATTGGTTTGATTTTATGATGTGAAATCTTTATATTTTGTCACAAGAAGAATGGGGGTTGAAGTGCAGATTTTGTGGGACCTAGAAGCAATAATGAGGAATTAAAATAACAAAAATTAAGGCATGACAAAGGCTGGCAAAGTATCTTCCTGAAACTATAGCTGAAGTTTTGCATACTCCTATAGTATTATGGAAGTTCTGATCAAATCTAAAAGACATCTACAAACAATTTTGGAACAAGGAACCTTGAAGTCTTTACTATGGTCTCATACTACCTCTGTCTAACCCTGTTACTAACGAATTGTTTGTGCCCTACAATGTGCTAAGTCCCAAGACCCATTTCAAACACTAATACTGATGCAAAAGCAAATATTCTTTTGTGTCTCTAAATAATTCAGTTTTTTTTCCTGGGGGGTGGAAAAAAGACCAAACAGCTTTTTCAGTGACTTATACTTTTACCAGCCTACATATTACTCTATGGAAAGATTCAATATATTGCTTTTTATAAAAGATAAGGATTGTCTGTTGTAACCTTACCAGAGCTATTTCAAATCCCTAAAAATCCTTGTCAAATTTCTGAATTTCCTATGAAGGGAAAATATATATGTGTGGTATTTTTTTAAAAACCACCTGAAGACTACTTTTGTTTACATTGGTTTACATTGGTTTGCTTCAGTATCAGCTTGGAGATTTCAGAATAAGTCCCAATATGCAACTTCCTCAAAATACTACTGTAAGGATGAGCTACAGGTATTACCAAGTCAGAAAGAATTTTGTTTACTTGATCCTGCCTCTCAGAGAACAGCCCTATAAAGAACCTATTTCATTTTACAAAATACCCCTGTCCAGGCTGTATGCTCCCATTGTCTTCTCCTCTTCCAAGGTAGTTTATTCTATCATCTTGGCACCAATGATACAGAAACTTGGGAAGAATAAACAAGCAAGCAATATTTTTTAAGCACAATAAAAAGTAATAGGATATCCAACTGTGCAGAAAAAGGCAGAGAAGGTAAAAGAAATATCTCCTCAAATTGGCCTTATTCACAGAGCCTTTATGGTACCACAATCACACATTTAAAAATAATTGCTTCATAATTGTGATTCATTTCAGCAGCATGAAATGTCAGATTCAACATGGCAAACCCATTTCGAAGCTTCTGTGTGAAAAGGTACTGTTAGCAAACTGTTAAAAGTGAGATTTCTTTCCAGAGAAGAAAATAGTAGTTGGATACATTCACAGATTAAAATGGAGAAGGAAGCAGTTGATGCTTAAGGCAGAAGTTAAGAACAAATTTTGTTAGTCAGAATTCCACCAGGTATCTTTATTATGGCAAAAGAATGAGGAATAGATCCTATTTCAGTAGTAATGTGAGATGGCTGCTAAACAAGGATATGAAGAAATATAACATATTTTAAGTCTTTTTCTCTCCCCCAAAATAGCTTAGTAATAAATATTATACTTAAGAGTAAGTTTGAAAGAATTACAAAGGATAAGAAAGTAAGTAGGACAGCATTCCCCAGCCTGGTCCCTTCCTGATAATGTTCAGTTTCCATCAGTCATTATCCATCCTATTTGAAGGATTATGGACATAAATAATACCAATAATAATATGTGCATTGGGTGCAATTCCAAAATATCTGGAGCACCATTTGAACAGCACCAGCATTGATAAAAATCACCATCAGTCAATTGCAAATAGGCAACTTTACTTGGAACAGCTTACGGCCTTTGACCGATACCTTTAACACTGTTAAACAATCTGCCTATTCAGGTCCTTGGGATAGGGATTAAAAATGCCAAATCCAGTCTAAACATCTGCCTGACTTTACAACGAATTAACAATAATGGCATAACAAATAATAGGAAATAAAAAATGAATCTGGAAATAACATAATGAAAACATGAAACAGAATGCCGGCAAACAAAAGCATTGATTCAATTTCTACAGAAATTTAAAGTGGAAGTAGATAAAAATAGAACCTGGCAATGATTTATAACTGGAACATTAAAATAGAAACTGAAAGGTTGATTTCAGTTGCTAAAGAGCTAGCTACTTGAATTAATGCAGTCAAGGCCAGAATTGAAAAATCATGAAATGATTTAAAGTGCAGATTGCACAAAATGCAGAAGAAATAGTAGATCATACACTTAGCTTGTATAAGGAGATCACACAAACTAATTATAAACAATATAATGAGATCGCCAAAATGATTCACTGACACATCTGTAAAAAACATCATGTACCAGTAATAAAACTTTGGTAGGAACTTAGTGTTGAAAAAATAATTAAAAAAATGAGCAGGTTAAAATATTATGAGATTTCCTAATACAGATGATAAAGTCTTGGCTCATAGCAAACCAAATCACTGTGGCCCTTAGAAAATCTGCACATTGACATCTGTCAATTGCAAAAGGCCACCCTTCTTGGATCCATAGATATACTATGTTGATTCATTACAACATTCTGAGTTCTTGAAAAGAACTTAGTGCATAGGAGGCCAACACAAGCTAAAGAACTGGCAACTATGGTTTCACGTTTTTGTGAACAGATTACAGTATAATAGTGACATAATAGTTTATTATTTATTTATTATTTATTTATTATTTGGTGGGCTTGTATGCCGTCCTCTATCCAAAGGACTCAGGGTGGCTCACAACAATAAATACACAAATTCAATTATAAAATATAACAAATATAAGAACCCATTAAAATCACATTTAAACCCCTTCAGTCCAATCCAGCTAGGCCAAATAGCCATGTTTTAAGATCACGGTGGAAGGAGCAAAGGTCAGGAGCCACCCGGAGCTCCAGGGGGAGCCGATTCCACAGAGTAGACGTGCCCACAGAGAAGGCCCGCTCCCTGGGAGTCACCAGTCAAGACTCTCTGGCTGACGGGACCCCAAGGAGGCCCTCCCTGTGAGAACGCACCGGGCGATGGGGAGCTGTCGTTGGCTGCAGATGGTCCACCAGGTATCCTGGGCCTAAGCCATGTAGGGCTTTATAGGTAATTACCAGCACCTTGAATCTCACCCAGAGGGCAACCGGTAGCCAATGCAGGTCCCGTAGGAGGGGTGTAACATGAGAGTGTTGGGACACTCTCATCACTGCCTGTGCAGTCGCATTCTGCACCAGCTGAATTTAATAGTGACATAAGGAACCAGTAGGCAAGTGACACTTTTGGTATCAAAACTGTTATCTGATCAGACTAATAGAATTTTCTCATACCTCCTATTAAATATCTGAGACTGTGGAATTTGTGACAGCTCCATAATTTCCTGTTACTTCGTTGTACTTGTTAACTATTTTTTGTTGTTGCTCATCCATTATTTGTCTTTGTACACACGAGAGTGCGTAGGAAAGGTAGAAACATATAGAAAAGTGTATCCAAGTTTCCCTGTGTCATTAATTTGAAACAAATCCATTTGTTTTGGAGATGGTTAATCATTCCCCTATTTATATGAATTCATTGAAATCAATGCAAATAAAAATTAACCCATTGTTCAGTATGAAGTATATGGGCAAGACTGAAGTATTGGATTCTACTCTTGGTAAATAAGCTGTGCAGTTTATTTCCTTTATTTTATTTTGACTTGCTATAAAGTTGTATGTAAATGCAGATACAGCCTTAGAATTTTGTAGAATCATATTAATTTGCTGCCTTGTTACAGTGATATACACAACTGCGATTGCACAATGCACATTTCATTAATGAAAATGGTTACAAGCTAATTACCAATAAACTTTGCAGCAATTAAATAAGGAAATGGGTACACATCAATTGCTACAACTAGTAGAATGCAGCATATTAGGGATTAAGGTTTTGATGTTTCAGCTTTTGCTATTGCTAGATAAAAAAGAAAATAAAGTCTGCTGCTAGAACCTGAAATCCTTATAATCGTTTGCCTGAACAGATTTTTTTCTTTCTGTCATGAAAGTCTTTAGAGATTCTCAGTCATTCAGGTCATCGAGGCTCGATTTTTGGCCGCGACAGCCTCCCACAGCCCTCTACCAGTGAAAAAGGTGCCCGGGGGGAGGCACACATGGCTTTCCTGAGATCTGTTTTTACTGGCAGAGGGCTGCAGGAGACCGTCACAGCAGAAAATGGAGCCTGGGAAAGCCGCATGTGACCCTCCTGAGCTCTGTTTTCACTAGCAGAGGCACTGCAGGCCAGTCCTTCACTGTTTCCAGGACGGGCCCACGGGCCAGATCTAAGCACCTGATAGGCCAGTTCCAGTCCCCAGGCCTTGAGTTTGATACCCCTGCTCTATGTTATGGGAGTCACTCTGTCTTTTAAAAATTGTTTTTAAAATTCTGCTTTTTCCTAATATTGAGGCCAATTGTGGAAGGCAGTTGCTATCATGTTTAAACAGCTTCTGGATATTGGTCAGATCAGATCAATTTTATTATGGCCTTTAGTCATCAACTAAAACAGAAGGAAAAAAATGGGAGAAAAGAGGAAAAAAATTGATAAACAAAGATAAGCATACAAAGCAACTCATCTTAAATCTTACTATGGATCTCATATCAATATAGGTAGAAAACCAAACCTTGCAATATTGAATATTGGTCTATTTATGGACACCATTGAAAGTGCTGATTATTAACTAAAACTGCTGTGCAACTTTTATCCCAAATTATCTACAGTTCATCCATTAATTGTTATCCTGCTCCTCCAAATAGCAGAAAACAAATGTGTTCCTTTCTCATAAGATGTTCTGACAACTTTTACATGTCTACATATCCCTTTCTCCAGGCTATGCATAAGTGATTCTACTATCATCCTCATTGGCCTACTTACTAACAATTTTACTTAATTGGATCAGACTTTGTCCCTAGAATATTATGAAATATAACTGGGAATGGAGGCAAAAGAAAAAAGGAAGTTGGGGAAGGAGAGATAGAGACTATTTTTAGTACATTTGGTTTAAATAAAAAATATTTTATGTGTAGGGTACTCTATGTTATAACTTTATAAATTGGCTGGATTCAAAAGACATATATCATGCAGTAAAGGAATTGTGCTTAAACAAAAGATAATCAATAAAGGGTTGTTTCTTATCAGGCTCGGAAATTCACCATGTATCATATATCCAATGCAGCCATTGATTTATTCTCCATAGATAGTATTCATTCCAACATCCTTTTCTTAAAGCAATTTTGTTTGCTATTTTTTACTGAATTCAAGTTTATGAATGCTTTATAGGATTCTAGATTATCCTCTGTTAAAATGTGCGTTGTGAAAAAAAACTTAGTGTTGCTTAATTGCTTAGATAATTTCAGCAATATTGTTGTTAGCATTTTGCGGTAATCAATTTTGAGGAAAAGTTGCCCATGGAGATGTAAGCTTTCAAGAAAAACTGCAGTACTTTTCAAGAATGAAGCAGTCTTGATGGACACAGTCCATGCCCCACATCAATTTCCATTAGGAAAATTGAGGCTAGGATGATAGAAACTTATTCTACATATGGATCTACTAGTTATCAGATTTTACGATATTTTCTCCTGCCAAATAGAAGTCATTAAGAACAGAACCAACAAGATATATTCTAATCCCAATCATAACAACATTAGAGAACCAAGGGAAAAATCACATCTTATCTTAGTTAAACTATTCTGTAAGCATTCCATTTATTTTCACGCATGTTACGTCATTAAACCATCAACTTCCAACTCGATTCCCAGAAATACCATTCCATAATTCAAGCTTGTTACACTTTCTCTAAACAAGCAAACATACATTTCTCACATTCATACATTTTTCAGTGACCTACTTAAGAAGAAAAATCTTCCCACAGTCTCTTCATGGTCGCAGTCTTTGCCCTTTCAGTTAGAATTCTGCAAAATATCTTCCGACATATATTTAAGGAGCTAATGCCCTGTAAGTTTTGCTTTCATTCTTATTACCTTTCCCTTTGAGTACAGAACGCTAATGGCATATTTCCAATTATCAGACAAGGATGCAATCTGCACACACACACACACACACACACACACACACACACACACACACGTAAAAAGACAAAAACTAAACAGGTTGTAGAAGCAAACCACAGCCCTCCAGTTGGAACATTAATACCTATGGCCTTATCATTTTTCAGTTTTGTTTTATGTTTATCTTGACATACCCAACATGATATTTTTAAGCTTATGCTTCATCCTTTGTAACACTCTACTCTCAAAGATTTTTCTCAGAGATCCAGATGGTGCCCTACTTACCTGTCTTTTGGAAGGCAGTAAAAAGAAGCTTTTTGGAGACATTTAATTATGATTTTAAAACATTTTAGGAAGATGAAAGTATACATTCAGTTAGCAGTTTGGTTATATCTATGCCACATGCACATTCCGAGGGAATAGCAAGAACAGCATTTGTCAGTTTGGGCCATCATGCCATCAGGTATGGAAAAGAAATAATTGAAAAGCAGCTATTTTTAATTTTGATAAAACAGTTGTTTTACCTTGCATGCCCTTTTGCTAACTATATTTATACCTTACTTAGTGTGCTTCCAGGGAAAACTGTGCTTTCTGTCCCTGGAGACACAAACTGTTCCTTTTGTTCCCGTAGCTTTTCCAGTGTCAAGTAATTATATTACAAAATGCAGGTGACCTTGTTTTAGAGCCTCAGTGGTAATATATTTAATCAAAAGACTTGACTGTATTTAATATTAACCCACAGATGATCTATTTCAATAAATTGGGTAACAAATGAAGCTTTGAAATCCACTCTCAAAACCACATATGTTTAAACCAGATGAACTTCTGACAATTATTCTACCTTAATCAATATGAAATTATTGCAAGATTTTAAAAAGCTATGCAAGCAATGTGAATATGGTCATTCTTATGTGCAACAGTACACTGTTACTTATTACTGTTATTTACTTGTAACAATAATATTAAGTTTCTGGGGAAACGTAATATCCTTGCCTTTTATTTTTGAAATGGGAAACATTCAAGTCAACTAAACCTGAATAATGGGTGTTTTTTTTTTAAACAACTAGCTGTGTGAACTGGCAGTACTCCTATCTTTGTTCTGTATTATCTAGCTCTCTGACTTGCAATAATGTACTTGTTTGTGCATTTTCTCCATCAGTGAAGGTAAAATCAGAGATACAAAGGGTTGGATTCAGTCAAGCTGGAAAGAGAACGATATTTTTATCCAACACTAACTGAATTTTTAAAAGAGCCTGTGCTGTTCTCTTAGCCATATATAAGCAGGAAGTAAAGGAAATCCGTAATTTTCTCATCTAGGGACATGGCATTGACACAAAAATTCTATGCTACATCACTATTAGCTATTAGGAACAGTGTTAGTAAAAGCAAAAGAATATAGTGTCAATGTTTACTCTTATGATGTAATATTATGCCACAGATGTAGAGTTTTTTATGTGAAAAACATTTTTATGTGGAAAAGCCAAGTGTTTGGCTTCTGTTGAAATATATAAACTTAACCCCGTTGTCTCTCTAAATGGATGCAAATGGCCAGTTGTCGGCAAGGAATATAAATCCTTCCATTCCCCACCATCCAGTCAGAGCTGGAGAAGCTCCTTGGATGAGAAGCGAAGGGTCTTCTAGGAAAAGCAGGAAAGTCCAGTTGCCTCTTGAAAAAACACCTTTGGGAGAACCGTGACCTGGATGACTGAGAATCCCCATAGGCATTTAACCCCATTCAAGTTTTATTACTTTTCAGTTGTTATATGCAATAAATAATCAAGAATACCAATTTTACTGTTTTCTCCTTAAATCATTATTTATGCATTTGCTTCTTCATTATATAGATTTGTGTCAAGGAATAATCTTTGCACAGCTTGCCCTAGGTTGGGAATCGAGCATCTATGCTGCTTTGGCAGCTTTCCAAGCCTGGATCCATCCCCCTAGCCCCATTAGTTAGAGGTGAT
Organism: Ptyas mucosa; assembly: GCA_012654045.1. Classification (NCBI taxonomy): domain Eukaryota; kingdom Metazoa; phylum Chordata; class Lepidosauria; order Squamata; family Colubridae; genus Ptyas; species Ptyas mucosa. The sequence goes on from WNWU01013616.1 coordinate 2,896,368, forward strand.
GGGATTATACCATCTGCAGGGCACTGTGTTGGCACACCACACATTGAACAGAGAACAGCTGTTTAAAATACGCACATTTGATGTTGTATTTGACCTCTTCTATAATTTTATAAACATAATCTAAATTAATTGATTGGCATCAAGTCAGTGTCAATTCTTAATGGCTACATTTTCTCAGCATGATTGGTCCCCAGCCTAATCCTTTAGGTCTTCCACCATTGCACCGATTTCTACTCTAAGTGAGTCCATCCACCTTGATGCCAGTTGTCGTCTTCTTCGCTTACTTTCCACCTTTCTCAGCATTATAGACTTCTCCAGAGAGCTAGTTCTTCAATAATATGTGCGAAGTATGATAGTTTAAGTCTAGTCATTTGTGCCTCAACTGAGAACTCTTGAGTAGGTTTGTTCAGTGATCCATTTAATTGTTCTTTTGGTTAATAATCTAGATAGTAATCTTTGACTAGATTACTACACTTGAAGAGACAGCTTAAATGCTCCTTTCCAGTTCTGAGGTTCTAAAGTTTTGTGTGTGTGTTTGTGTGTATGTGTGTATTACAAATCAGTTATGTTGCGCCTTCAGAGAGTTCAATGTAAACTTGAACTGGAGAAGTTCAGCCATCACATTGTTCTGTTATTTTTATTGGCTTGATAGAATAACATGTAACCCTGGGTTCTTTTTCCTGTGCAGACAAGGCAAATAGAAAGGGGAAGGATAGTTGCTATCACACTTTTAAGGCCTAGTAATAGGGATGTGGTGACTCAGTGGCTAAGATGCTGAGCTTGTTGATCTGAAGGTTGGCAGTTCAGCGGTTCAAATCCCTAGCACCGCCTAATGGAGTGAGGTCCTATTACATGTCCCAGCTTCTGCCAACCTAGCAGTTTGAAAGCATGTAAAATACTGTATGCAAGTAGAAAAATAAGGACCACTTTGGTGGGAAAGTAACAGCGCTCCGTGCGTCTTCGGTGTTTAGTCATACCAGCCACATGACCATGGAGACGTCTTCGGACAGTGCTGGCTCTTCAGCTTAGAAACGGAAATGAGCACCACTCCTAGAGCAGGAAATGACTAGCACGCATGTGCGAGGCAACCTTTACCTTAATATTTTAAAATACTCTATGATAATGTCATAAAATAGAGACTGGGCTGATATTTCCTGAAGTTTATTGGATTGCCTCATTGTGTTACCACTAAAACAAATGCCCAACTCTCCTTTCAAGATACAAAGAGGGAAGTAAGACCCATCTTGTGAAGTTTGTCAAGGATTTATGCCCAGCATTTAAACAAATTCCAAGCCCTTGGAAGCCAAGCTCTTTTAGCCATAGCTTCTCTTTCTATCTGCAGTATGGAAAATGCTGACATTTGGTCACTGACACATGGATGCAAAACATTTAACCATTTGGAATTGAACCCAAGCACACACTAACAACTTTTGTGTGACTTGTCTCTTACTGACATTGTTGTCAAATTACAGCTGAAAGTCTGAATTTGTTCCATGTGTATAAAAATACAGGTAGTGTCACTTTATTTGACATAGAATTACAAGAGCTATTTGGTAGCAAATATTTCAGAAATACATAAAATTGATGGATTAATCATGTACCGTCAGACTGATGTCAGATCTTAGCTATCTCATAGACAGGCATATATTTGGCAGAGAATATTTCTACAGTTAATATCTGAAACATCTTTCTCTATTTTCTGTTTTTCTACCACCATATCAGGGGTGAAATCCAGCAGGTTCTGACAGGTTCTGGAGAACCGGTAGCAGAAATTTTGAGCAGTTTGGAATAGAATAGAATATTCTATTCTATTCAACAGCAGTTTGGAGAACCAGTAGCGGAAAGTTTGAGTAGTTCAGAGTACCGGCAAATACCCCACTCTGAGGCTGGCCTCAGAGTGGGGAGAGAATGGAGATTTTACAATATCCTGCCTACAGGAGTGGGGTGGGAATGGGGATTTTGTAGTATCCTTCCCCTGCCATGCCCACCAAGCCACGCCCACCAAGCCACACCCACAGAACTGGTAGTAAAAAAAAATTGGATTTCACCACTGCACCATATACTTAAAATTGAGTATTTTTTAAAAAGAAAAATCTATAAAAAATGATTTTAAGACTTGTTTTGCTTTTTGTTTTAGCATCCAGTTCTAAAGTGCAACTTTGTTCATGCAAGCAGAAAGGTTGGGAGTTATGCAATTCAGCTAAAAATATACATTCACAGAGGAGGGCACATCACTTCTAGCTTAGTGTTAGTAGCTCTTTTGTGACTTGAGTTGACAACAGCAGTCTGTCTTGTATCAAGGTATTTGCTTCAGTGATAAAGTGTTCACTGAAATGTAAATCCATCTATCGACTGGACAAAAAAACTTTTTCCAATTTTTTCAGGCAATATTTTCCATCTAGAGAAATATTCCAGTTTTTATTAAGATACTTTCACCATTGTTCATCTTTATGATGTCAGTAGTACTGTTGGACAAAAAATGAACGGCCAGTTCAATTCTGTTCATTGACCACAATAAACCTTTGTGTCTATGTTTGAACCACTAATTGGTAATTTAAAATTATGAGTTGTACTTCAAGATGAATATTAACAATGTAAGAAGTAGGAGACAAAGCAATTTTTGTTAACTCAACCTATCAATGTAATCTGCTGGATTTTTGACACATCACATACTGAATGTAATTCATGTTTTATAAGCACTAGACTTATCTAATCACAGAAATTCGGAGTTGTAGGTGCGGAACTCAATATTCTGAAAATTTCTCTAACTTGTACATATTTTCTACATAATGATATGCATAGTACTAGCTAAATATAGAAAAGATTTTTTTAGTGCTTGAGGAAAGTTTTGAGATAAATGATAATAGAGAGGCTTTCAAGGACTACAACTATAATTGTTCTCATAGCATTTAAGTCCTATCCAAGACAAATAGTAGAACGTGAGGCAAAAAAATAAAACACAATGTTATTTATTAATAATAGGAAGCCAAATTGGGTTTAACCTTCATGGCAATATATTATTTGCATGTTATAAAAACTCCTGTTTAATGTAAATACTTAGATAATTTCAGTATTGGAAATCACATAAGCCATGTGATTTTACGCAAATGCATCCACATTCACTTACCTTAGCTCAAGATAAGGGAGACTGCAGAACAGAATACAGAATAGACTATTTTATGTTTTACAAAATATATTTTTTTTAAAATTGTTTTTTAAAAAATCCTAGAATAAACCATCAAGCTTCAAAAGTTCAGCCAAACTGTTTTGGATCAGATGTGATTCAGCAAAAATAAAATCCAGCATTGTACTAGATTTCCGCCAAACCCAAATTCGAAATGTCTTGGAAGAATCCTAGAGTGATTTTGTGGATAATTTGGCCAAGAGATTCATACTAGCTCCCCCCCCCTTCCCCTCTTAGTCTCTCACCTCCTTTCCCCTTCTGTAATATGGACCTTAGAGAACGCAGTGGCTCAGTGGCCAAGACGCTGAGCTTGTCGATCAAAAGGTCGGCAATTCAGCGGTTCGAATCCCTAATGCTGCGTAACAGGGTGAACTCCCATTACTTGTCCCAGCTTCTGCCAACCTAGCAGTTCGAAAACACATAAAAAATGCAAGTAGAAAAATAGGGATCACTTTGGTGGGATGGTAACAGCGTTTCATGCGCCTTTGGGGTTGGTCATGCCGGCCACGTGACCACAGAGATGTCTTCGGACAGCAGTGGCTCTTCGGCTTTGAAACAGAGATGAGCACCACCCCCTAGAGTCGGAAATGACTAGTACATAAGTGTGAGGGGAACCTTTACCTTTTAATATGGACCTTGGCTTTTTTCTGATGCACCACCATTTCTGTTTGAGCAGCCACATATTGGGCCATACATAGAATAAAACAGCTCTTCTTTTTTCCATTTATAGATCAAAATATCCCAAAAATATGCTGTGGATTAAACATAGGTGATTTTAAGCCAGATATTCTATATAAGTGGAATGATTCATGCACAAACAGTTTGTATGTTTCCACTGGAAAAAGCCTGTTCTAAGCTGGTTGTTTTGTTGTAACTGTGGTGCCATGTAGTTGAAGCATGCATGGAGCCATATGGGTTTTTGTTTTTCTTTTCTGTGCAAATGCAATCTATCAGCTAGGTTTCCATTTCTTCATATTGTTGTAGCCATATTTTATTATTCATGGTGATGGCAGTAAAGCCGAATGGCCTTTTTCCAATCACAGAGTTATAGCAGAGCCTCTAACCATGATTATATCAAACAATCTTGCGCCTTTTCATATTTTTCCTTTACTAGGAACAGATCAATTTGGCCAGGTTTTTACAGTGTCTAGAAGTGGATGATATTTAAAAACTCAAATGTTCTTCCAGTAGCAGAAAAAAGTACATGCCTGGTCTTTATGCAAACATTGTCGTGTTAGCAATATTTCTTTGATGATACATTTCATTGTATGTGTAATTATAGGTTTCTTCAGGATTTGTGTATTTTTGACATTGTTAGAATTTAGTCTAGCTCAAATGAAAACACTGCACAGTGATAATTTGAAATAATTGAGGTGAACTATGGGATTATTTTTTATGCAATATGCACAAATTATTCAGCTTTATAGCAGCAACAGCAGTGCATACAAAATACCAATAAACTTTAATCACACTTATGAGTTTATATGTGTGCTGATTGCATTCTTATGTATTTCTAAAGTTGCATTTTGCAGTATAATAACCCAGATTTGATGGGGTTTGGAACTACAAACTGTCCTCCTCAAAACTACCAAAGCTAAAACTATAAAAAGAGGGAAATAAATATATATATTTTCTTACCCTGAAGAGCATAGCAGCAGCATTCAAGTAACCCAGAATATTGTAGCTGGTGATAAAAGCTGCTTACCAGAACACTTTTGAAGATTCCTTTGCTAATTGGGTATGCAGTATAGAAGTATTCAAATCAAGATAGAAAGATCTTCAACTAAAAGAAAATGTAGCGTGTGCTATCAACAACTTGCCTAGTTTTATTAGCTTTGATGAATAAAATTATGATATGTAGACTGTTGCATGAAAATCTTTTTAATAGTTCTAAGTTGTCCTAGAAGTGCTTAATATCCCACCCTGCAGTTGCCTAGCAACCCCAGAGGTTTTTATCCCCTCTGCTCCAGTTAAAAAAAATGCCAGTGAGAAAGAGAAGCAAGCAGATGGTATACCATTTGCCTTATGAATCATCTATTCCTTCTCAAGAGCTTGCATTTGTACATGACAAATAATAGACCCAAATGAATTCTGTACAGTGTACTCACATTATATTGCATACCTACATATCCATCTTTTTATTCCCTTTGAGAGTAAGCAGGACTATGCAAAGTGCCAAAAGGGAAGGGGAAATTGTCAATCAAAGAAACTAAAGGTGTGAAATAAGAAAAAGAAAAGGACATCTTGTTTATACCAAGAGCATTCATTATATCTTGTCATACCTCTCTATTGTTGCAAATTATTTTTGCTTCTTAGATGAGGGAATAAAAGGGGAACTCATCAAATTTACAGACAACACTAAAATGGCAGGAATCGCCAACACTCCCAAAAATGGGCTCAAGATCCAGATGAATCTCAACAGACTATGAAACAAAATGAAATTCAAGATAGAGAAAAGTAAGATTTTACACTTGGGCAAGAAAAATAAATGTACAGGCACAGATTAGGTGAAACCTGGCTCAATAGCAGTTACTGTGAGAGGAATCTTGGAGTCCTAGTGGACAATCACTTAAATATGAGCCAACAATATGCAGCAGAGCCAAAAAAAGCTAACACAATCCTAGGTTGATTAACAGAGGGATAGAATCAAGATCACATGAAGTATTAGTACTGCTTTATAAATCCTTAATAAGACCACACTTAAAATACTGCATCCAGTTTTGGTCACCATGTTATAAAAAAAGATGTAGAGACTCTGGAAAGTAGTGTTCCAACGTTTGAGGGACTGTTGTTTAATTCTCTTTCGTCATAAACAATCCAACAATACTTTTAGATACATTACTTTGCATTGAATTCATATGAACAGTCTGATAAAAGACTGTTCATATGAACATGACTGTTCAGTCAGGGCAAAACTCTGCAGCAGTTTTTCATATGCCTGTTGACAAAAATAGGATTGTCCAATGATGGATATGGCACAAGAAGAAGAAGAAGAGTCTGAGATTTATGCCTTGTACTCAAAACAAGCAGACTATTTTTGGAGCAGATGCTCACCTGCCATAATCCTTGAATCTCCAAATAGCCCAATTTCTTTTTCTATATTCTCCCATTATGTCCTACACACCATTCATGACACCTAATGGAATAAATTTCCCCCTTGCTTCTCGTTCATTATGAATGTTGCACAGTGTTTCCCAAAGTCATACTTCATCCATATATCATCACTATTTATTGGCTTGCTTTAGGTATGGTTTCTGCTTTCATATGCATCTAAAACAATTCTTATGATATCAATTCAGACGTGAATACATACATAAATTTAGCTCTTTCATTTATAATTAATCATAAAGTTTTCTTCTGCCTTTATTTATCAACTTCATCTCCCTCATAGAGGAAGGTTTTGATTGTCATCTGACTTAATCGTACCCGTACCAAATCAGTATTCCATGCTCACATTACAGCAATACTAATCAATTTACACACATGTAGACCAGTATAGGTAGTCCTCAGCTTGCAACCATTTGTTTAGTGACCATTTGAAGTTACAACAGCACTGAAAAAACTGTCTTATGACTATTTTTCATACTTACAACCATTGTATCATCCCTATGGCCACATGATCAAAATTCAAATGCATGTCAGCTGGCATGTATTTATTTATTTTTATTATTTTATTAATCATATTTCTATGTTGCCCACTCTCCAAGGACTCTGGGCGGCTTACACCAAAGACAGTGTACTAAATAGCATATTGCCGCCAACAATCTGGGTCCTCATTTTACCCACCTCGGAAAGATGGAAGGCTGAGTCAATCTTGAGCCGGTGAGATTTGATCCGCTGATCTGCTGAACTAGCAGTCAGCTGAAGTAGCTGTAGTACTGCACCCTAACCACTGCGCCACCTCAGCTCTTATGATGGTTGCACTGTACCAGGGGTCACGTGATCCCCTTTTGTGACCTTCTGACAAAGTCATTGGGAAAGTCAGATTCACTTAGCAACAACCATATTGCTAACTTAATAAATGCAATGATTGATTTAGCAACTGTAACAAGAAATGTTGTAAAATGGGGCAAAACTCATTTATTGTATTTTCCCGAAAATAAGACCTAATCAGAAAATAAGCCCTAGCATGGTTTTTCAGGATGGTGATAATATAAGCCCTACCCCCAAATAACCCCCAATTATGATCATCAGCCAGAAAGATGCCATTAGTACTGTATTTCCCTGAAAATAAGACCTAACCAGAAAATAAGCCTTCATGTGTCTTTTGGAACAAAAATTAATATAAGACCCCTTCTTATTTTCAGGGAAATACAGTAATAACTGTCTTGTTTAACAACGGAAATGTTGTGCTCAATTGTGGTCATAGGCTGAGGACTACTGTCTGGCACAACATAATGAAGCGATGCTGACACTTTGCTAGGCAAGGTAGACTGTCTTATTTTGGAGGCTTTCTTGCAAGCCAATAGCTCAACATCGTCAACTTGGAAACATATACACTATTCTAGATAGGTACATACTCAGGATGCAGCATATAATGTGATTTTACATTTTTGTTATGCTGCTTTGTAACTACAAAAATATCACTTACTTTATTCACTTTGCTATTGATAAAATAATAAACTAAATGAATCTGCCATTCATCTTTCCCTTTGTAATTTCATTAGAGTAGAAGAACAAATTAAGAAAATGACGTTGCAACCTAATGTCTCTTTTCTGATCCGTGCTAAAATATTGACAGAAACATTTTACACTTGAAACTATAAATCTACAGATCTATATAAAAATATGCATGAGCACTAGGCCAATGTAGATAAGACGTCTGATTTAAGCTAGGATATTTATTTTAAAAAATAGGTAAGGCTGTAAAAGGAACGAAAAATAGAATAGAAGCTCACGTGATTTTATATCCATCCATGTTTTTGTACATTTTGACAGATAACATCAACGTTTGTCCTATATATGTATTTTTCATTTGATGCCTTCAAGAATTTTAATTCAGATTTACATTTAAGCTATCACGTTTTACATTCTGTTTATGGTGTAGAACGTAAATGCTTGACTGCTAAATGCTTTTAAATTTAAATATTTAAAAAATAAATATTTTATTTATATTTATTTATTGGGATTTGTCAAACAAAAATGAGAAGAATAAGAGAATAAAAATACAACGATAGGCATGTTAGTGCACTTATGCACACCTCTCTACTGACCACTTAAGTATGAAGTAAGGTCCACAGAAGTCAATTTGTGACTGAAACTGTGAAAATGTGTAGCTGAGACAACTGAATCAGGTAGGGCATTCCAGACTTTGACAACTCTATTACAGAAATCATATTTTTACAGTCAAGTTTAGAAAAATTTACATTGAGTTTAAAGTGGTTGTTTGCAACCACTTTAACAGAAAAAATCATTTACAGGTAAAACATTACTACATATAATTTGTATGCAATACCTAGCTCTGACCTCAAGCGACACAGTTCTAAGTTATCCAAACCAAGAATTTCTAGCCTAGTAGCATAAGGAATTCTGTTCTATATTGCCTAACCTGATCTGTAAATGTGTAGAGATTTTTATTGTGCATGATTATTGTGCAAGAGCTGTGGTGGCACAATGGTTAGAATGCAGTACTGCAGGCTATTTCTACTGCAGGCTGCCAGCAGTTTGGCAGATCAAATCTCACCAGGCTCAAGGTTGACTCAGCCTTCCATCCTTCCGAGGTGGGTAAAATGAGAACCCAGAGTTTTGGGGGCAATATGCTGACTCGGTAAACCTCTTAGAGAGGGCTGTAAAGCACTGTGAAGTGGTATATAAGTCTAAGTGCTATTGCTATTGGGGTGAATAAATCTGGAGACCAAAGTAGTGGAGAGATGGTAATTTATTTTCCCCAGAAGTTGGTGTGCTGCAATTCCCAGCATCGCCCTTGTAATTGGCTATGCTGACTAGAGCTGATGGGAATTGGAATTCAACAAAATCTGGAGACTCATATGGTGTTTATCCCTGGACTAAACTGTTGAAATATCAACTTGTTTTACTAAGCCCTTTTTCATGTTGTGGAAGAGAATGACACATAGACAGGATTTATAGTAATAGCTTTAGATTTTAGTGTTTCTTCTGAAGTTTATATTTTGAAAAATATCTTGTACCGGTTTTATAAATTAACAAAGAAATAAAGTTGGAGAACCTGAAGCTCAGAGTTAGCCCAAAATGCTTCTTAATGTGAACTGCTTCTCTTGGTATGGATGTAATGGCTGCCTTGAGGGGTTGAATTTTCATTTAAAGATAGAAGGGAGCTTTGCAAAGTTATTGCTAGGAAGTCTCCTGAGGGATGGTCTGGCCCTTTAGCTGAATGAGGATCTTACTTTTCTAAATAATAATGTATTAACTAGCAAAATTCTGTTTCAATTCAGAATACGCTGTATTTAATGAAAACGACAAAGATCAGGACATCATTAGGCAAGGTGAGAGCCTCGGAACAGAAACAACTGAACTCATGAGAATTAATTTATAAAGCAAGTATGAAAATTTTTCTATGTTTTCATATCTAACAGTTAAAAGTTAAAATGTTTTGGGAGGGTCTAGAATTTTTCAAACCTCTCTACTACCTCCTGCCTGCGATTCTTGAGAAAATGTTAACGTTTTCTCATTCTTGCGGTGATTGTTTCTACTTACGCTTTGTATAAGAGAGATCACATTTCTGCTATGAATGTAGGCAGTATATCATTAGTAAGCTTCAGTAACACACATAATTTTGCAATGCAAATAAATATAAATTTGATACTTGCAGCTTCTTTGTTTATATTAAGATCCCTTAGGCAAAAGGACTAAAAAAGACATGCTGCTGGACATATTTGATGCCTCCAAGCAAAATGATCAAAAGGTCATGTTTAGAATTTTCTCTCTTAAGAGACCCTCCAGGAAAATATTCCTAAATCAGCAAGAATGCATATTCAGATATAAACATATTTACACGCGACTCCCTAGAAAAAGATAAAAATAAAAATGTCCTTATGACAGAATCTTGTTGGACATCTCTCAAAAAATCAAGAATAATTTAATGGCCACAGTATATATCCATTAAAAAATAGATTATATAATGGCTGCACTGAGATGCTATTAAATCAATGGGCAGACTTGGTATTACTAGCTGATGTTTGCTAGTTATGCTAATTTTTTTTTATTTTTAACAACTTTCTATTGATCTTTGTTAGAAATACAAATGTGATTTTCAACTCAGAACACCAACCCTATTAAATCCACTTATTTGGATTTTTCAGAGTTATATTTTTCTTGGGCAGATATTTTATTTTGGGAATCTTTGCTAAGAAAAGCAAAAGATACTATTTTTTGCATTTGAATGAATGTATTTATTTTATTTTGTTTATTAAATTTATTTTTTTTCAAATTTTTTTATTAGACGTTAAAACATACAAAAAAATGACAAATAGACATAAACAACAAAAATACAAGCATTCCCTCCACCTACACCACTCGTACTACATATACATATTTGTTGTCAGTCATCTACATTAAATTTATAACGCAGCTCATATCTATTACACCATCTAAAAAATTACTTCAAAGGCCTTTTGGTCATATATGTGAATCTTTTCCTTTTATGTTTTTGTGTATCATTTGATAGACAGATACACCCTGATAATACTGCATGTGTTTGATGCCCACAATAAGACTTTCATTCTTGGTGATACTGAATATGAATATGGATACACAAACACACACATACGTACATACATACACGCACCTCTATAACTGTCTGGTTTGGTTCTGCAACCCAACAAAACGGACACAGACTTCAGAGGATAATTAGAACTGCAGAAAAAACAATTACTAACTGCCTGCCTTCCACTGAGGACCTGTATATTGCATGAGTCAACAAGAGGGCTGTGAAAATATTTACAGATGCCTTGCATCCTGCACATAAATTGTTTCAACTCCTACCCTCAAAATGAAGCTATAGAGCACTCCACACCAGAACAACTAGACACAAGAACATTTTTTTCCGCCATCACTCTGCTAAACAAACAATTCCCTCAACACTGTCAAACTATTCACTAAGTCTGCATTACTATTGCTATTAGTCTTCTCATCGTTCCTATCACCCATCTCCTCCCACTTATGACTGAATAACTGTAACTTTGTTGTTTGTATCCTTACGATTTATGTTGATATTGATTGTTTCCTAGTATGATTTGATTGCTTATTTCTACCCTATGACTATCATTAAGTGTTGTACCTTATGATTTTTGACTAATGTATCTGGTCTTTTTATGTACACTGAGAGCATATGCACCGAAGACAAATTCCTTGTGTGTCCAATCACACTTGGCCAATGAAGAATTCTGTTCTGTTCTGTTCTGTTCTGTTCTATTCTATTCTATTCTATTCTATTCTATTCTATTCTATTCTATTCTATTCTATTCTATTCTATTCTATTCTATTCTATTCTTATATATACAATTGCCTGAAAAATATACAAATGGTCTGTAGTAGAATCTGGTGACTTTGGTCACTAATCAGATTGTATTTTGCCTATCCTGTTCTGGTGGGGATGGCATGCTGGGCAGATTTTCTTCTTTCAGTTCTGCTCTGCCAAACTGAGATAATATACCTGGGGGAGGAGTGATGGTTTTCTCCTTAGTCTGCTAAATCTTAGAAGGGGAAGCCCTTTAAGGAAACAATGGGAGCTTTGTAGTAGAAAGCTATGCATAAGAAGGCCAGTAAATAAAACAAGGGAAAAATACAAGCAGACAAAACAGAAAATAAAAATCCTAATCAACAACAAGCCAGACAAAAATGGGAGATATGGATAGAACAAAGAAGAAGAACAAACAAACCTGTTCCAAGTATTATGTATTTAAGCTACAATCATTTCATACTTGTAAACCTGAAAATATATTGTTTCCTTGTATGGATTTACATATGTGCTAGGCTCTATGTAGATTCCAAATAAAGAAAACACTTATTAGGTATTTTTTTTTTTAAAAAAATTGATTTATATGCCGCCCTTCTCCGGAGACTCAGGGCAGCTTACAATGCTGGTTGGTTTATAAATTTTCAAAATTCCATGACCATTTGGTTATGTAAAACATCCAGGAAAAAAAGAAGTTAGAAGTTTTGAGAATATGAGTGGAGTTCAAGAGATGCCTGCTCCCAGTTAGAGATTTAATGAAATGTGATATTCATTTGCAGACACATAATCTGAATATTGTCAAATTCACAGGTGATTTGAATTTACATTAAGCATCTATCATATTGGTTGGGAAGAAAGAAGCAAATAGATTACTTGTATTTATGAAATACAACAAAACTGAAGTCTTTTTTATGACACAGTCCATATTTGGCTCAGTAATCCTTTCACTAGTCTGATAAAGTATAACATATGTGTCCCCATTATAGCTACCAGCCGTAGCTGAGGTCATTGTACAAAGTCTGTTTGTGAACACTGCTGAGATTCTCAAATCCCAACCCATGTAGCTGATTTTAGTTCTGTCCATAACAATTCTTCACATACAGAAAGTGAAAATCAAAGTTGACATGTTTAATAGTTCCAATTTTTAAAAAAATGTTAAAAAGATAAGAGTACAGGATCAAACGTCCAGGCTCCCAGTCCTGATATTAAGACAACTTATATATTTACTAGTTTTAAATTTGCTCATATATGCTATATATAAAGACAAGACGATGAAAGTCTGTAAAATGTGAACAGCGAAAGCATACACAACAATTCTGAAGGAAGTTTTATATGCATAAAGTTGCAGCAAAATGTATGTTGCATTTATGTTAACTTCTGAGTTAATAAACATTCATCCCTTCCTTTCTATTGGAAGATTAGTAGGACAAAATGATAGATTTCTTTGAAACTAAATTACACTTAACATAGAACATGGAATAATGATGATGAATGAAGACTCCCATGTTTTAAAAAATATTTTTTTTTCATTTGAAATAAGAGTGCAATGAAAAAAAATTACCACAAAGGCAAATACCATTTTCTGATTTCGTGACCTTCCAGTGCATTACTTGTTTTAATAATTGGTTCTAGTTTCAAAATATGTGTTCCTTTTTAAAGATACACTGCAATCAATATAACTTTTAACTGCTTTTTATTAATGTGATTGATGAAAATCCTGAGAAATATACTTGTTTAGTAGTATTGTTACTTAAGTCAATTATTGATAGACTAAAATAGTCCTTTGTTCGGTAAATTTCTTGATGACTCTGTGTGTGTGTGTGTGTGTGTGTTTTGTAAAGTTCTTCCTTATTTGTTTAGTCCAGAGACATTACAGATGTAGTCCTTGGATATAACCTTTGAGTTATAAACAAATGAGGCTTCAAAGAAACATTGGACTAATAGCATCTAGTCCTTTTTATCTACTTTTATAGAGGCTGAGATAAAGAGAGGGAAAAAAATAAATTTCGGGCTTTTTTTCAATAAAAGGGTCATTGCCCCAGAGCACAAATCTGGACAGAAATATACATGAAGGGCATTTACTTGTAATTTTTAACAATTCTCTATGATTAGATGCATTATCATTTGAACTTGATAGCAGATATATAACCCAAATTCTAAATTCAAAAATCCACTATGCAGTTGTTCCTGCTTAAATGATGGAAATTATAGGCAGGTTAATAAGTTGGTGAAAGAAAAGTACATTTTTTTTTCATTTAGCTTCCTACATTTCTGTTACACGCATCCAGTAATTATGATTATAGCTGTTCAATCTAATTAGGCCATGAAATTAATCCCATTCGAAGAATGCTGATATAAACAAACAGGGTACAATGAACTGGTTTGCATTCTTTTACACCCTTCACCTAGTTTTATTTCATTAAAAAATAAGAAAAAAATGAAAATTGGTTTATCAAATGCAAGAGGGAAGTAAGTTTCCCCATCCCTACTTTTATGGAATGAGAATTTCTTTGCCTATGTCTTTGGAGCAAACTTATTTCATCTAAACTAGTGACAAGATGTAAGCATGACACCCGCCTCATTTTTCTTTCCTTCCCATAGCCTGTTTGCTTGCTTTCTTGATTTGATGAAGAACTCCTTTGAAAGCGGGATTTATTTTTGATTTGGTTTAATTTATAACATTAAAAACTAATAGAAGAAGAAAATGTAAATTGGGTTAGTAACTGGGGGTAGAAAGTGAATTTGCATGAGGTAAAATTGCCTTGATATATTGCCTTAAAAGCTTAATTTTGCATGTTAAATAAAAATCCATGGGAAAATTCATCTTGAAGGCACAATTTGTTGGGATTAACAATCTCAATGGATGTTATATAACAGTGATGGCTAACCTTTTTGACATCGCGTGCCAAAAGTGGGGGTCGCATGGGGGCTCATGTGTGCATGTGCCCACATCCATAATTCAATATGCCCCGCCCTCCCGCGTATGTGCATGTGACCCCCCCAGTAGGCCCATTTTTTTCCCCTCCCCAGGCTCCAGAAGCTTTCTAGGATCCTGGGGAAGGCAAAAACAGCCTTACCCATCCCCCCAGAGGCCTTCCTAGTGGGACTGGACAGCCTGAAAATCAGTTGGCCAGTGCGCACATGTGCACTGGAGCTGAGCTAGGGCAACACTCGCGTGCCCACCAATATGGCTCCGCGTGCCACCTGTGGCACCCATGCCATAGGTTCGCCATCACGGTTATATAAGAATTTAAGAAAAGCTCTGCTTGATCAAAATACAAATATAGTAAGTCCAACATTTTGTGTCCCACAATGACCAATTGAATGCAGCTAGGAAGTTCACAGGAAGATCAGTCATGCCATGTCATGACCGCTTCTCTGGGTTACTTCAATGCATTCTACATGGGGTTTTCCTTGAAGAGCATTCAGAAGCTTCAGCTACTACAGAATACAGTTGCATGATAGTAAATGAGGTTGATATTTGACACCTGTAATATCCCTATTGCTGGTTCGCTTCCAGATGCAATTCAAGGTGCTAGTTATCACCTTTAAAGCCCTTCATCACTTGGGAAGGGTTTACCTGAGTTTGCCTGCTATTTCTGTCTAATTCATTCTGATGTAGCCCATGTAGGTACTAGGACACATGCCTTTTTTTACCATAGTCCCTGTCATCTGGAAAATTCTCCCTCCAGAAATTAGAATGGCCCCAGTTCTGCTGGTCTTTTCATATCTCCTACTCCTCTCCCTCCCCACCAAGCAAAGACTGTTAAAGGGAAGGTGTTTTTTTTTTTCAAATCATAGCTGAGACTTAGCTGAACGAAGTCTGAATTTCCAAGTCAAGCAGTTCAAAGTCAAGCTGAAAATTTTTGATGCCAAATCAAGGGAAGGATGAGATCATGGTTAAGAAAACAAGCTGGAATTATAAATACCTAGATTCTAAATGTCATGATATGCAAGCCAGATGCTGTAGTTGTTTCTATCAAGAGAGCATTGTTGCTATGAAAACTTAAATACTCTGTCTACTGAGCATGCACAATATGATATGTTCAATATCTTTCTTCTTGCTCATGAGTTACTCATACTCAGGAGCCTGAGTGGCGTAGCAGGCTAATGCCTCCTATTAAGGCAGCATTTAACATCCAGCTGCCTGCAATTACTGCGAGTTCTAATCGCACCAGGCTCAAGGTTGACTCAGCCTTCCATCCTTTCTAAGGTGGGTAAAATGAGGACCCGGTTTGTGGGGGCAATAAGCTGACTTTGTATAAATATACAAAAGTATGAAGGCTATTTCTTAATGCATTGTAAGCCGCCCTGAGTCTCCGGAGAAGGGCGGCATATAAATATAAATAAATAAAATAAAAAAATAATATAATATAATAATGCATCAGCAAGGTGCAGAAATCCCAGGAGAAGTTGCTGGGGGAAGGATAAGAGAGACAAGTGAGTACCTGAAGAGAGGTGTTGGAATGTAGTCTGGTTTCCCAGAAGGGGGTGGGGGGCTGCTTTCCAGAAAGCAAAGAGGCAGTGTAGCTTAGAAAGCCTGACTGGCAGAAAGAGCTTCTCCCTAGTTTTTCCCAGAGTATATACGTAGTTATACAAGTAGTTGGCAAGATTCCAACTACAGGTGAAGAACAATAAAGGAAACTATACATGTCCAAGTATATTAAGGGCCCTATTTCTTGATTATATTGATCTTTAGGCTTACATTTTTTTCAAGTTACTGTATAAGACGCACTTCCCTCCCTAAAAGAGGGTGAAAATTTGGGTGTGTCTTATATACTGAATGTAGCCCCGCCCACCTGCTGGCCCCCATCCTTTGGCCTCTGCCTCCCAGCAATTTACCTCCTTGCAGCAAGCTGCAAATTGCAAACAGCCTGTTTCAGCTTCAGCAAAGCCTGATTAGCACAAGCAGTTGATTGTCGATTGGATTGGGCTCCTGACCCACAGCTGTTTCAGGCTGCAGGGATTGCCATTGCCTATTGCCATACGGGCCTCTGCTCTTTGCTGCAAGGAGGTAAATTTCTGGGAGGCAGATTTTTTTTTCTTGTGCTAATCAGGCTGTGCTGAAAATGAAAATGAAACTAAAGCTTGCTGTTTGCTGCAACGAGGCAAATTGCTGGGAGGCAGAGACAGATTTTTTTTTCTTGTTTTCCTCCCCCCAAAAGGTGATGCGTCTTATTGTCCGGAGCATCTTATACTCCGAAAAATACGGTATATAGTCTGATTATCCATGGACTTTTATTTCTAAAACAAATTTCCCAACTTTATTATGCACTGGGAGGAAGAGAACTTTAATCTGCCGCTTCTGAATCTTTCAGAACTTGGTCTCAGAGATAATCTTGAGTTCTAACAATGTGGGAGAATGTTCCCCTGCCCCCCCGCTGGCCTGGCCATGTTATCTACAAATGTATTAGTTTTTTCTGTACAGAAGCCTCCCCCCCCAAAAAAATATGTAATGGAGGGGATGAACTGTTTTTATGAGTGTGGCCCATTAAAATCAATTAGCTCTTGTTCTTATTCCCATGAAGATTTTAAGGGTATGTTAAAGAAAGGCAAGAAAGCAGAGGAATTCATGAAAAATAGTTTTCCACTATAAAAACAGGACAGTTTTGCTTACTTGCCATTATACACTAGAACTAGAGACATTAGAATTTCAGTCTCTAATTCGAACATCAAATATGAAATAAAGAGAAAAACCAGAAAATGGTCACAACATTGGGGGAGTATAGCTCCTAGCCAGTACAACCGTAATACATTTTATGTTCCATATTGTGGTATACAGTTTTTCATGAAACCTTATAAGATAATAATGGGCTTTAAAGTGCACAAGACTCTTTATTGCTTTAGGTACCCTCTGGAAATTAAACTTCTTTACTAAAAATGTGACCCTATGGTTTGAGGATGGAAAAGGTACTTAGTTGTTCTGGGAGTACTAGTCAGGACATCAGTCTCCTGAAAGCCACTAAAACTGCTTGTTAATTATTGCTTAAGATAATATTTCTGTGTGTATGTATGTCTCAAAAGTGTGGTAATTAATATTAGGAGTAGAAGAATAGAGTGAGGAGTTGGCCTCTCACTGCACTTTAATTCAACTTAGAAATACTTGGTGCAAACAAGAAATTATTTTCTTTCTCATTTGACTGATTGATTCTGAATAAAGAATTGTTCATTTCCGTTCTAATTAAGACTTCAAAGGACCAGAAAAGATGTCTAATATTCACTATTGCAACTATAAACAACTCATTAGAGCTTAGAGTTTTGTTCCAGCATTATGCTGCTATGAATGGTATCATAATAGCATTCAGAAGGTATTATTAACTCCCTGAATAATATTGTTCCTTGTAACAATATTCCTGGTTTAAACTAAACTCTTTCATTTTTGTTGTGTAGCAGATAATTTAAATAATAATATTTTCTTTCTTCTATTTCAGCCTTTTTTAAAAAGTTCTAAATTTCTATTGTTGTCAAATGTCAGAATGCATGAATTTGAAATAAGGAAAAAGCTCACAAAGCAAGGGTTTTTTTGCTCGAAGTCCATTTTGTCAGATTCAAGAATTGTGAATCTAGGGATATCTTTCTAGAGAGACTGGGAGAATTCATTAAATCCAAGAAAGTAGAGCATACTTTGCTTAAATGCAGTCATCTACCCATTCTTAAGAAAATGGATTATTTAGCAGTGCTGGACCTGTCTGAAAATTGCATTTCTTAGGAAATCTAATTAACAATGTAGAAAAGAAACCACATCTAAGTGACACTTTTTTCTTCAGGTAGTCTGAAAATATATTTTGAGCTTGACCAAGGCCCTTCTCAGTTACAGTGGCATTATACACAAGTTGAAAAGGAAATTATTCATTTTCAATGCTTTTCAAATCCTCAGTAACTTCGAATAACGCTTTAGAAGACCAGATATGTGTACGACTGACTTGTTCATGCAGTTTTTCTCTGCAGCTCATTATTGGGGATTTTTAAGTTAGCCAACTGGGGACTGAAAACATTTTATATGAACCTCACTTTTACCGTAAATTCAACTTAACGTCAACATGAGCTGTTTGCAGACATTATTCAGAGCTTTGGAGATGGGCTTTGTATGTATGTGGATTATATTCACCTTTATATTTCATGAACTAAGCATTCAGAGGCAGTTTCAAAGCACTAAAGCTTCAGTTATGATGCAGGATTCAAGTTGTTGAGTATGAATAGATTGGAAGAAATCCAAACTAGTTGGAATAATACCAACAGTAAGCACAGGCTGCTTCTCCTACAAAATATTATTTAGCTTTCTTCTCTGATAGATTTACGATGGGTGGCCATTAGAGGTGATCAGGAAAGCTGTGTCTCTTTTTCTTGTAATTGGAAGCATTGGTTATGAAGTAGTTTATACAACAATATTTAGCCTATATAGCAGTACTTCTTCAAATGCCCAAAGCATATAAGAGCAAATCTCAACTATCTGATATCTCCTCTTAGGAAAAATATAATAGATAAATACTTGTTCAGGTATATGCCTTTTGGGGTATATGTGTGTGTATGGGGAAGGAGGTCTTCCAAAATGCATACTACATTACTGTATGTATTGGTTTGCCCCAAGGTAGTTCCGTATATATGATTTGCCAGGAAATTAAGTACAATTTGTGAACTGAAACAAGAAATGCCACATTGAAGAAATTGGGTTATCAAGTTCTTAAAGTCAGTGACTGTGATTTTTCTAAAATCTTACGTGGCAAAATGCCAGTTATTGAGAAAATTATGGTGATAATTGGACAAAGCCACTATTTGGAACGGGTGATGTGTGTAAATTATCTTCTTTTAGAGGGATCCACATTCAAGTCAGAAGCATGAATAACTGCAGTTTGCTAGATGTGCTCTGCAGATATGAAAGTCATTTGAAACATTGATTTATTTGATTGGGCACATCCACCTACTAGGTGGAGACAACCAGGAACAGCTTCCGTATGAGCATGAAGGCCAGTTCTATGTTATTAATTCAAAAAGAGTGCATATTTGTCCATTTCAAAGCAGGTCTTCTGAACAATTTGTACACAGATACACATTGCATAGAATGTCTTTTTCCCCCCAATTTATATCCTCCCCAAGAGATATGGAAGATTATGTTTTTGAAAGGATTTTAAACCAATTTTTTTCTTTACTGTGTAAAAAACACCTTCAGAGATATAACATATAAATGGAGATATTCCATTTTCTTTCTGTAGATTTTGTAAGAAATCTATATGTGGAGTAGAGATATCCAAAACTTAGTCTTTGTACCTTTTAGTTGCTGCCTTTTCATTCTTTCATAAGCATTCTGGTAAGGATGACTTGTAATCATCAGAGAGCTGTTGGACAGTATTACTTGGTCTGATATGTGGATGTTTGGGTGGTTTAGGGGTGGGGAATTTGTGGTGGGTGAGAGTGTGTTTGGGGATTGTTATGTGTGTTGGACCTGGTCTTTGGGTGTTAAGTGAATTTTGTTGTATGGGTGTACTGTGTATACATGTACAATGACAATAAAGTTATTATTATAATATATAGCTTTGGAAAAGTTGAAATAATATAATATGAATTGTATATTAGTTACTGTACATAATTCATTTTTTGAAAAATTCATATAGTTGAGAAATTGTGTTCAAAATCTGGTTAAGTGAGAATTAAGACAGGTAGTTACTTTCCATGGGTTCAGAAATCTGACATATAGAGTATACTTCAAATTTGTGTTTTTAATTATTTCCCATTACTATTTGTCAGTACTATATTGGGCTACTAATAAATAGTATACCGTGGTCAAAGTTTAAATTTAAATCTTAGTTTGATATTGGTCCTGTGATTCATTGTTTTGTGTTCTATAATTCAGAGAGTTTTGATTGTTTTATTTACTTTGTAATAATTAGTTGGTCAAAACATTAGTAGCAAAAAATATCATTTTTAGAAAAATCTGAAAAACTATTTAGGCTATATTAATCTAATATTTGACATATAAAGTAAAGGTAGAATTTCTTTCAAGTTAAGTTTGATTTATGGGGACTTTAAAGACTATCCATATTGTATTCTTGTAAAAAAAAAAGATCTGAATTCCCCCTTTCGTAAGATGGGTGAATGGTGGTTTTAAATGGAAAAATTGATTTCTTTTATGTAGGACCCTGACTGTAATTTATAATTAAGGTTGACTTTATCAAACATTCTCAGATAAAATTATAGCAAAATTTATAAATGGAAAGTATTTTTCAACAGCTGCAGAAATCTGTATTTTTTCCACATCTGTTTTTTCCTACTAAATCTCTTTTACATCTCCAAATAGCTAAGTGGCAGCACCTAGCTGACCTGAGCTCATCTCAAAAATATGCAATAAAAGAAATTACTTTTCCCTTAAAGTGTGTTATATGGAGATACTGTCATGTTCCAACATATGGTAATTCATCACTTCACACCTAATAAATCTTTATATGCAAGAGAAGTAGGTTGATATAACACTTCTCCCTTCCCAGGACTCTTGGGAAAACATCAAAAGGTGCATTCAAAGATGCAGGAAAGCCACAGGAAGGATTGATAGTTAAATGCTTTTGAACTATCAAGGATACCCAGCTTCAAACCAGAAAATTTCTGATCTTGGATTATTTAAAATCAGTTGTCTCCCAGCTATGTTCAATGATGATTCCCTCCCCCACCCACCCATGATAATAATTACTATCCGCTAAAGCAAAGAGAATAATAATTGACCTTTGTATTGGAGCATAACATTTTGCCCAATGCAACTTGCTGGTGTTAATGAGTTAGAACTTTTTAAGTAGAATATAATTGCCAGGTTCTTGTGTTTGCTCTGACATGATGACGAGCTTCTTACATTAGAGTATAGGATTATACGATATTCATTTCGGTAGACAGTGAATCCTGAATATTGCAAAGACTCATAAAAACAAGAATACGCTGCTTGGATTAAAAAATATGAAACAACTGTGTTCTGCCCTCCGACAAAATTATTAGATTATGTTTTTGCGGTTAGACACTGATTTTCCAACACCATTTCTCCACAGAATGAATCATATTTAGATATTTAATCACAGTTCAGGACTGTTGGCAAAGCACTTATAATTTTCAATCAGTTACTGATGATTCAATTTATACAGTTGTGGAATGATCTCTCTGTCCTTAAGAAACCATACTTCTAATCATATTCTAATATTTGCCCTCTCTTATATATCAGTAAATTTAGGTATCCCGTTGAACATGAGGATAGAAATTAGTTGCACTTGGTTGATTTCCATACTCACCCTGGGTGAGCAGCAGGAAATGTTAGTTATTGGCTAGACTGGCAAGTCAGAAAACATCCTGGAAGAGGACAGTGACAAAACTATATGCTTATTACTATCAAGAATACTACATGGATAGGTTTATGCAGTGATCAAGAGTTCTCCTCAGTTCATAGGTTTCTTTGGCTAACAAGTGAAAATGCAGAATTCTCTTCATAGGGAGATAATGTTAAACCTCCCTGGGAAGATTAATAAGAAGAAAATATTTATAGATTTGACTTACTATTATGTTTCCTCAACAAGAAGACTGGGTCTTGTTTTCTTTTGACCCCCGAAAAAATGGCTAGGCCTTCTTTTTGGAGGGTTCTCATTATTGACTCACCTTGTGGCAGTGGCACCAACTGCCCCGCCCAGCAGGAGCCCACTGCTGGCCCATTTCTGTGGCCGCTTGCCGACAGTAACACGCATTGCCCCGGCCTCCGTTTCGCCTTCAGATGCCTGCTGGAAGGTATCTGCAGTCGATAACAGAGCTCTGGATCCAGCATCTGAAGGTGACACGGAGGCATGGGGCAATGTGTGCGAGTAGTGGCAAGCGGCCGCAGAAGAAAGCGAGGCAGGTGTTGGGGTGGACGAGGCCTGGTAAGTAGGGCAGCTCCAACCCCCATCCCCACCCTAGCTTATTTTTTTACCTGTGTGCCCCACCCACTCCCTGCACCCTGGGGTGGGTGGGGTCTTAGGGTTAATTTTGTGGGTGGGGCTTAATTTGATCCCATACATCAAAAACGTGATAGGGCTTCCTTTCAAGGTAGGTCGTCTTTGGCCTATGGACCTGTCTGACCTTTGGAATTGCCTTGCCCTTTGGACCTTAACTCTGGACCTTACCCCATAAACTTGCCCCTTCTCTTTGGAATTTCTGCCTGCCTTTACAAATTGGTTTTGTCTGTTGACTAGCTTTTGTTTGTAGGACTGAGGGTGGCTGCCTTGAAGGAAGTGTGTGGGGGAACCTTACCAGCCATTGTAGAGTCATTTGTTGTGGCAGCTAACAGGACAATAAAAGACTCTATCTATGGCTGCCTCTGCCTAGGCGACCTGGGTCATAACAGAATTAAAATATTGGTGAGCTAACTTTAAGATAGAAAATAAGAAAATAACTTTAAGATATAAAATTGTTGTAAGACCTCTTAAAAGGCCTTACAACAATATTGTCTTACAAAAGTATTGTTATCTGCCATTAGAAATCCATTCATACTCCTGCACCATTTGAAGGGTGTTCATCCCAAAGTGCATAGCTAAATGTCTATGGAGATTCTCAATCATCCAGATCATGATTGTCCCAAAGTTGCTTTTTCAAGAGGCAACTGGATTTTCTGGTTTTTCTTTGAAGTTTACAGGAACCATTTCCTCTTCGGTTTAAGATGCAGACAATACAGACTCATCCCCAGCAGCCTGCGCCTGTGTTCAACAGTGAAAGGATACAGGGCAGAAAGCATCCTGCAGAAAGCACCACTCCACCTAACAGTCCTTTCAGCAGTTCCAAGAAGGATCCACACCGATTTGCACTACTCAGGTGACCATGAGGACACAGACAAACCTCCAAGTGGTCACAATGACTCTCTAAAAGAATGCAAATAACCAGCTCTCGGCAAGGAGTATAAATCCTTCCGTTCCTCACCATCCAGTCAGAGCTGAAAAAGCTTCTTGGATAAGAAGCGAAATGACTTCAAAGAAAACAAGAAAGTTTAGTTGCTTCTTGAAAAAGCACCTTTGGGACAACCATGACCTGGATGACTGAGAATCTCCATAGACATTTTGGTTGGTAGAGTTTCCACAGTAGTGTCACTAGATGTGCACAAAACCCACTCATCTCTGATTCTTCTCTGAACAAATAAAGTTATGGGCCAACGATAAAATAACATTGGTGAGCCATTCTAAGTCAGACTCTTCCTGTTACACATTTGATCTTTAAGATATGCTTTTAGATCTAAGCCATGGAATACATTTATCCCATTTACTGTACAAAATATTTTAAGCAAAAAAAAAATCAGCTTTGATTTCTGGCAAGTGTTTACATTAGTGTTTGAAGACCGAAGATAATGAAACAGAACAGTTACATTTAACTAAGAGCTACAGTTTTGCCTTAAAATTGTTTTTACTCACATTTGACCTATAGGAGCACTACAAATTATTTTAGCGAAGATTTTTTTTTGTTGCTTCCAAAAGGTTCAAAGATTTGTCTGATTTGTCATTGAGATGATTTACATTCTATACGAATTGCTGCTAATTCCCTACTAGATGCTTGAGTTCAGTGGTGGGTTGCTACCGGTTCACCAGTAGCAGCGGGAGGCTCCGCTCACCTGCCCGGACACTTCTGTGCATGAGCAGAAGTGCCCACGAGTGAACCAGTAGCGGCGGGTTTTGAAACTCACTACTGGTTGAGTTCCAAGATATTCTCGTAAGATTTAAAAGAGAAATCATAGAAACTAGTTTGGTGTTTCTTTTGCACAAAGTGGTTTCCTAAAATAGATAATAGAAATGCATCAAGCAGATAAAAAAAAAACCAGTAAACAAATCAAATATGACTCGCCTTGGCTGTTTATATATGTATTACATTATTTCTCTCAACAGGAATGTCAGGAAAGGTTGAAGCACAAGATGAGCTACTTTATTGTTTGGCAGGTTTTTAAAGGCAAGAAAACAATGAAGGAATATCTATTATTGAGTGCACTTGAAAAGTTTAAAACATTTGGAAGAGTGGCTTTTCATAAGCATAATGCCACAGACCGTTTAATTCATGTAACATAGTAGTTAAGCATGGACAGGAATTCATTTATATTCCACTGACCAAAAATAATAATCCAGATACCAAAATCATATTTTTTGTGTCTGGTATCTTTAAAATAGTAATTAACTTCATTTTCCAAATATCTGGACCCTCCTAATAGTCTGAAATCATTGGGATTTTTTCCTTTCTATTGTTTGAGGTCATAGGAGGACAATATTCTATAAAACACTGTCTGGCTATTGAGCTTGTTAATGAAAACATCTAATCATCTTCTTGTATCTTACATTGGTTCAGTCATAAAAAGAAAAATGGCTGCTATTTTGTCTTTGGAAGACATTCTAAAAGTTACAATGTATTGTCAATGAAACTGGTACACTTAATATTCAGGCTTTTATTCCTAAAGTTGAAAATGAACCTTCTTATAAAGTGCCTGCAATGTGATGGAGCCATCTAAAACAGTTTGCATGCAAATTGTATTTTACCTTTCTTAATAACAATCATTTTCTTCTCCTGTTGTAAGAAGAGACACCTGCGGTGTACTATCCCTTTGTATCCTTCTTTGACATTTTTTTCCAAAGTATTTTCTGCTTCTTGAAAATATTTTACTCTATAACTGAATATTGCTCTTTATAGTGCATATTTATTGGTAATAATTTGACAAATTTGCTTTCCATGAGAAGGGTTTGACTTAAACGGAATTGTAAATAAGTAACCCCAGCTCCTGGAGAGAGTGAATGGGTAGAGGAAGAGAACAGGTTTTTCAGAACAGAATGCTTTGCAATTCAATTAATCCCAACAGATGTACAGGGCAAATGAGGGGCCTTGACGGTTTTCGGAGGATGAAAAAAGAATGCACACAGCTTGAGATTGAAACTGAAAAGAACTGCATAACTAATAAGGTTCTGTGTCAAAGACCCTTTATACCTCACAGTTCTGTGAGATTTCTGAGAACCGTCCTGAACTGGCACTCCTGTGGGATGGAAATTTAAATATGTCTAGAAAAGAAAGATTGGGTATCAGGCAGAGAATAAAGAAATTTTAATTTCTTTCTTTCTTTCTTTCTTTCTTTCTTTCTTTCTTTCTTTCTTTCTTTCTTTCTACGTCAGATTTAGGTAGCATCCATCTGACTTTCAGAGTAACTTCATATATGTGTTTTGACAAATCTCATGGATCCATTTCTAATATTTCATCTTAAGCAATATAAATTGCCATCTTGAGACTTTCATCTCTTGAACAAGGAGCATGCTTTGTTATACTCTGTGGTGTCCTTCTTCACAGGGGCTCAGATGCAGGAGTAACTAAATAATCGGAACAGTGCCATACCTAGCTGAGCTTGGAAATGAGAAACCAGGTTCAGATCTTAATTTTAACGTGAAGCTCATAAGGTGGTTTTGGCAAACGTGCAGTCTTTATTCACATAATCCATTTTAAAATGACAAAAAAATAGAAAATCAAGGATATATCTGTACATGTTGCAATTTGCATATTAATCATAATTGGAGTAAGCATATTACTATAATGTCTTTTTGTCCAAACTTTTGAAATCATTTTATGTATTAGAATTTATTGAATAGGCATGATTAATTTGCAAATAGCAACTGTGTTGTCATGTTTGAGAGTTCAAAACTCATCTAAGCAAATGAATTGTTCTTCCATGTACAAGAGGGGGCAGCGCTTCATCTGGGCAATATTTAAATGAATCCATGAAGCAGAAAACTGAAAAGCTTCCTGAATTACCTGCTACAGTAAAGGCAGCAAGTATAATAAACTTCTTTCACTCGAAATGAGAATTGCTGGGGCCAAAAGAAGGACTTCGTGAATTGTTTCAGGGCTGAGGAATTATCTTCCTCTTGAGGTGCATGAAAAAAATTCAGATTTTTTTGCATCTCAATGGAAAGATCACTCCAATGAGCAAAATAATTGAACCAGAAAAGTCACAGAACACTTATATATGAAATAAATCATAAAAATGTATTTAAAATTTTCAGCAGATAGGCAAGGAATACAGCTAAGTGTAGTGTGTGTGTATTTTCTGCCCCAGTTATGGACCCCAAAGAACGCAGCACACACAAAATCTGTACAAACCTTAGTTTACTAATTAAGGACTACTAATAAGCTTTTTTAGTAGTTGTTCGAACACAAGTACAGTTTAAATCAGGCTTTTCTGAACAAGGGCTGTTAACTTCATTAACAGCCGACAAGAATCGGCTAATAATAATAGAAAAGAATAATAAAAGAATAATAACTCAATTCTGAGGCACAGTATTTCAGATAACCGTAATCTTACTGTGGTTGGCAGAACCAGAAGCAATTTGCAGGAAAACTGACAAGAGAGAAACAAAAGCCGAATCAAACGTTTCTGGAATAAAGACGCAAAGGAATATGAACAAAGTTGTTTCCTGCAAATTGCATCAGTCGTTGTCCTTCCTTAAATAGGCTAGGGGAGTGGCCAATTAGCCCCAAGCCTTACTCTCAAGGAGACCTCCTCCTGAAGAGCCACTCCTGCCTTTTAACGGCTCTGCGCGCTCGTGCATCGAGAAGAGGCTCCTCCTCTTCTTCCTCTTCACTTATGGGATCTTCTGGAGGTTCTGAAGGCCCTGGCTGAATCCCCGCCTCTGGCACCACATCTTCTCCAGCCTCCTCATTGTCTGAGTCAAGCACCAGTTGCACAGGCTGCTGGCGTAGCATCACACCAGCCTCCTCGCTGTCGGAATCAGCTACTAACTGCACAGGCCGCTGACAGGCCACAAAAGTGTATGTAAATGTCTACCAGAGATTGGAGAAACTGAAATAATGTTTTTCATGAACGAATCTTGAAAGTAACACAATTTAGATATTAGCAACAAAGTAAAATGTAAGCAAGGATTATAAAACACAAGTAAACTACTATTTAATGCAGCGATGGCAAACCTTTTAGGCTTGGCAAGTTAAAAATTTGGACAATGCCTACTATGACTCTGCTGGCATGTCACACACACCCCGAACAAAATAGAAACAATTCTCTATCTATCCCCATCTAGGCCGCTTGGTAGCAGTGCCAAGGGTGAGCCTGAGGTAGAGGTGGTTACTTTCAGGCAGTGTTTGCTTTCTTTTAACAGGTGCAGCCTCTGTAGCCTCCAAAAACTCTGAGAAAGTATGCCCTGTTCTTGCACGATTTTCTGAGGCAGTGGAGGCCATGCAGGTTCACCATCATTGATTTAATGCTTACTAAATCACATTCAACAGGAATAATAAAGTAAACATTTTGCATCACCTCAGAGGACACTGTAAGGCAATTTTAATAAGTACTGACCTCTGGTGTGGGGCACTGTTGAGTCTTTCTGATCTCATTTCCCTTCCCACTGATCTCACTGTATGGCATGGTCCAGGTACCCTTACTAAAACTGAATCTCTTTCATGGTACCTGCCCTCTGGAGCAACTGTCCCTTGAGAGCCAGATGGTTCCATCTTGACATGGTACATCTTATTTATGATTATTGGAATTTTATTCAGCCTCAGTTTCTTGATTTGTGTTTTTGGAGAGATGGGGCTGGAATATTTTGATTTTCTTCAGAAAGATGGGCTTGTTTTTTGGGACCTTGGAGGTTTTCTAATCCAAACCCTGCTTAATCAGGAGACACTATACCAGGGGTTGTCAAACTCACGTTGTCACAGCAGCATCACGTGACGTATCGGGACTTTTTCCCCCTTCGCTAAACCTGTCATGGGTGTGACCAGTGTGTGATGCATCTGGCCCACAGGTCGGGAGTTTTACAGCCCTGCCCTATACCATTTCAGACAAATGGTTGTCTGTTCTCTTTTTGAAAGTCTCTAGTGATGCAGTACCCACAACTTCTGAAGGCAAACTATTCCATGGGTTGACTGCTCTCATCTTTAGGAAATTTCTTCTTAGTTCTAGGTTGCTTTTCTCTTTGGTTAGTTTTCATGCATTGTTTACTGTCTTGCCTTTTGGTGCTTTGGATAAGAGTATGACACCCTCGTCTTTGTAGGACTCCCTCAAATATTGAAACACTGGTATCATGTCTCCTCTAGTCCTTCTTTTCATTAGACTAGACATACCCAATTCCTGTAATCATTCTTCATATGTTTTAACTTCCAGTCTCCTAATCATTCTTGCTGCTCTTTTCTGCACTCTTTCCAGAGTCTCAACACTTTTTTTCCCCATATTGTTGCGACCAGAACTGGATGAATTATTCCAAGTGTGATCTTACTAAGGCTTTATAAAGCAATACTAGAATTTCATAAGATCTTGATTTGATCCCTCTATTAATGCAGCCTAGACTTGCATTGGCTTTTTTGGCTGCCGCCGAACACTGTTGACTCACATTTAAATGATTGTCCACTAAGACTCCAAGATCCTTCTCACAGTTATTGACATTAAGCCAAATCCCACCTAATGTGTACCTATACAGTTTTTCTTGCCTAAATGTAAAACCTTACTTTTATCTCATATCATTTTATTTTATTAGATAGGGCCCAGTGCTCAGGTCTGTCCAGATATTGTTGGATTTTGAGCTTGTCTTCTGGAGTGTTGATTATTCCTGTCAGTTTACTGTTTCCTACAAATTTGATGAGTACCCCTTCTATTCCCTTGTCTAGATTGTTTATGAAGATGTTAAAATGTGTATGTGTGTATGCGTGCACCCACCTTCAACTCAATGATTACTCTTGGAAACTGTCTGGAAACATCTTCTCAGTTTTCTTGGCCAATTATCAATTGTAGTTTGTATTTGCCTCCTTCCTAGGTCTGAAAGAGTCTGACTGAACCAAGGTCACCCAGCTGACTTTGTGCCTAAGGCAGGACTAGAATTCATGGTCTCTCAGACTTTACTCTGATTTCTTAACACTACACCAAACTGACCCTCTTGTTAGAGAGTCTAGTAAATTAAATAAATTAAAAATAAACCTTGCTGCATTCTCATGTAATGAAAAACATACTTGTGTATTCCAAGGAATATTTATTCTCAGCAAAATTTAAATTCTTGATTCAGTGTAGGATCCAGTAAATCTCTGAACTTAGTAATATCACTCTAGAGAGCTTTCCCTAAGTTTTCCAGAACTCTGCACATTGTTTCGCGTGCAGCTTGAAAAGAGACAAGTCAGTACAACCTGTTGTAAAGCTCACCAAGCATTTGCAACTTTTAAGATTACAGGGTATGACCAAGGTTGTAATTGAGGGTAAATATCAGCAAATCTCTGCTAAACAAAGGGTCTGCCCTTGTTACCATATTATCTTTTATATTACCCATAATACTTATCAAGTCTCAGAGAAATAAATTGAAAAAGGTAGACAATTCTCAGCTAAATTCAGATGCAGAAAAAAAGCTGCTTTCTTTAATCTGATTTTAATAAAGCCATATCAGAGAATATAACTCTGTTTGTAGAAAAGAATCAACTAAAACTTACTAAATCATGTGCAGCCAGTATTGAATTAAGGTGTATTTTTTTTAAGCTGTTACTTTTTGTAATGTTAATAGATATAATAGTTAGTGACTATACTCATTTAATAAACAAACCTAAACAACTTTCCATTTTCTATGGCTTCTGACTGAGTCTATGACTCTTCCTCTTCCTCCTATAACCAATCCTCAACATTTCCTTTCTTCTGTTTTTATTATGGCACAGCTGGCTATGTGCCATGTGCCAGTCTTGCATGTCTATTAAATTAGTGTTCTCTAATAGCAGATGGAATTTTGGTTGCTTCTGCATGTTCTTTACTGTAGGCTGTTGCTAGTGAGTACACTAATCAAGTTTATTGATTGTTAATTAGAGCTCAGTTAAAAATAGCTGGGCTTCAAGTAATTACTGAGCATTGGAACAATATAAGCAGGCTTCCAAAACATAGAACAACCAGTGAAAGGTGAAGAGATCTCCAAGAAGACCAGGGTTGGTAATATGAAAATTTTAATTAAATTCATTTTAACCAAAGCTTATCACAGGACTTTAATGTGCAATGTTTCACTACTACCTTCCAAAATCAAAAATGTGGCTTTAAGATGTTGCATTTAATTAAACTCATTATGAATTGAAAATTAATGTCAGTATAAACAAAGAGTATAACTCTAAAGCCCCAAACCAGTTATTTTGTCAAGTATCATAGGTAACCAGCTCAATAAATTTTCTGGATGTTGTTGGAAACTCGAACATCAATGCAAAAACACAGATATTGTCTTTTAAGGTATATACATGACTTCCAGGTATACTGCTTTCAAAATTTGTTTTATGTTCACGATTCACTATTAGAATGTGCGAAACTTATATGTACTGTGTACATTTAAATAACTCAGAAGATGATGGGCTGAGCAGAAATGGAAGGAATCAAAATAAACTAGGCTGCAGAGAAGGCAAATATTGGATTGTATGAACTCATATTCTAGTTAAAGGGGTCATTTGGTTTCAACAATATTATTGTTTTCTGTGTCTACAATTTAAATGCCAGACTATGAACCTGTAAATCTCAGAAACTGAAGCAAACGAAATTCAAAGTTGTACAGTGCATATTTGTATGTGCCTTTATCCTATGGTCATTTTCTCTGCATTACTTTTTTCACATGGGACACCCATGTTGGTAAAGCATGACCAAAAAGCAGCTGGGAAGAAAAAATGTGGGAATATATAGTACAGAACAGGCAAAAAAATCCCAGTTCTTCTCACTGAGTGGTATCTTTCTTTAATTGTCTTGTATGATTAGGGAAGATTCATGCTTAAATATGTAGCTTCTATCTAGTTTTGCCCTAACTCTTAGCACAGAAGAAAGAGCTGAAAAAATGAAGAATTGCATTCCACCTTTGTTTTATTTTTTTTAGGAATTAATTAAATAGCTATGAAAGCATTAACCTTTCATGACAGAATTTCTCAAACCACCTTTAAGAAGGAATAGTGTTAATGGATGCACTTTAATAGTCCAAGAAAAAAAAAGTTCTGTTTTAATTAAAGAGTGAGAAGATATGGTTTTCTCTCGTGGCCTCCATGATTAGTCACCAGATTAACTGAATGCCAATTATTCCAGAATTCATCGTTTTATTTTCTCTTAATGGGCAGTGTTTCCCACTTCCTTCTCTTTCAGTGGTTTTGCAGATAATCAGTTGGGCCTCCTATGAGAGATGCAAGGAGTTGCTTGTTTTTCCTTTATGGAATCAGGAAGCGAATTAGCAACGATGAAATGCAGAATGCAAATGGCAGAATTTCACTTGCTAAAAACAAAGAATGATTGCCATTGATGGAAGTTCTGTGTCCACGTTTTCCTCACTGTAACATTCTGCTAAGTTTCTCTTCATTGTTTTTTTCTTTTTGTCAGTAATGGGAAAATACCAACAGGAATGCCATTATGTCACAGACTTAACTTCGCTACATATTAGAAAAGACAGGGAACCTGGGAGGCATTTCCTGTGACAGCCCTACCTTTTTAATATTCAGAGTCTTTCACCTTAAGTAGATCTAAGGTTTGGTTTTGTTTTCAAAGTATGTATTATAAAAAGTATGTATTATATAAAACAAGGAATTATTTTTGTTTACACATTTCAGATTTCACTTAAAAGTAACCTTGTGGAGATTTCCTCAGAGGTTGTTTTTTTTTCCCCCCCATTAACGAAAGCATATTCTGTTCTGTATGAGTATGCATTTTAGGCTATGATTTTGACATTATGAACTATAACTGTGTAAATAGACTATCATTTTCCATCTCCCAGCCTTTTTTAAAATTTCATTTTATACAGTTTTCAAAACTTCGGTATGTTTTCATTGTTTTGAAGCTGTAAATCTCTACAAGGTTTGTATTAGACAAGGATATTATAAAGTTATCAATTAATCAAAATGGGCTGCCTGTTACTAGAAAGTAATTTTAAAAATCTCTGGGGTGAAAAGACAATATCTTGCTCCTGCCTCAGATTTATTTGATTTGTACTGCTTTCACACAATAAACAGTGATTTGGTCTTTGCCCAACTGGGTAAGATAATCTAAAAGTAAGACTAAGTAATTTAAAACTATTAGTCCCTTTTAATAATTTAAGCAATACAGTCAAAAGACAAAGGAGGTAGATGCAAGCATTTTGTATTGACTCATCAGTACCTACATTGCAGTAACATTAGCTCAATAACACTTTGTAATATGCTATTGTAATGTAGGTACTGATGAGTCAATAAGAAATGCTTGCAACTACCTCCTTCATCTTTTGGCTGTATTGTTTAAGACTAAGTAGTTTAAAAGTGGCAAATCTTATGATCATGTCATGAAATAGCCACCCATAGACTGAATTAAGGTTTTGATGAGTAAATTGATATGCCTTACAGTGGGAATCCCCAACCTCCAGTCTGCAGCTGGTGCAAACCCATGCCGTCTCCCACACACCCCCACACCCACACCCCCGTTGCCAATCCACACAGCCAGAAAGGTTGGGGACATCTACTTTACAGTTTAGATTTTTAAATTTTAAATTTTTTTTAAAAAAATAAATTTTTAATATTTACAATTTGTTCATTTTCCAAGGTGTGTTTTGTTTTATTTTAGTAATTCATAATGTAAACTTTTTTCAATTTTTACTCATCAGGTACCACAGAGAAATGGCTTTATGGATTTGGATATTGAGCATCCTGAGCTACTCCTGCATTTCTTGTGCATTAAGGTCGAACAAATGGGATATGTACCAGAGTAGGACAGAACTTAGTCACCTAGCAGTGAACCACGATACGGGGACAGTCTATTTAGGAGCTGTAAATGCCCTGTATCAACTCACAAAAGACTTGAAATCCTCAATAGATGAAGTAATCACTGGGCCACATTTGGATAACAAAAAATGCACACCTCCCATTGAAGAAAGCCAGTGCTCTGACAAACAAATGACAGACAATTATAACAAATTACTGTTGGTGGACACGCAAGAGAAAAGAATAGTCGTTTGTGGGAGTCTATTTAGGGGCATATGCTCCATAAGAGAACTTGAAAATATTTCCAACAGGACTTACTACGAGACTGGCAGTGGAGAGAAATCTTTTGTTGCAAGTAATGATGAGAATGTAGCCACTGTGGGGCTGATCACCTCCTTGAAAAAAGGCCGAATGATGTTCGTGGGGAAGGGCAATGGGGGAAATGACAATGGGGTCATAATCAGCACTCGACAGCTTTTTAATGGAGATGGGAGAGAGATTTTTGAATTGTACGCGGATCCTGCTGCTATTAAATCGGCATACCCTTACTCAAGCTCACAGCAGTTCCTCTACATCTTTGAGGACAATATATTTGTTTATTTTATTTTCAATCAGAATGAGAGGCAGGCCACTATAAATAGGACACTTATTGGGCGACTCTGTAAAGAAGATGAACATTATCATTCCTATTTTGAAATGGACTTGGAGTGTAAAGATGACACCGGCCCTTTCAATCAAAGCAATGCAATCTATGCTTCTGTCCATGGGGAACACCCAACACATCTAGCATCGTCAGGGCAAGCTTTCGAGCCCCCATCACAGGACAAGCTGCTCATTGGCCTTTTCAGGAGAATGGAAAAAGACTCCTTGGTGTCTGCCATGTGTGTTTATAATTTGAGCGATATCAACAAAAAAATGGAAGAAAACAGGGAGAAATGTTATACACAGGATTCACGTAATGTATTTTACAAACCATTCAGAACAGAAAATGCTCCGTGCAAAACTACGAAGTACCAGGTGAGTTGAAATAATTAAATTGCTGTGGAAGATTAGCATTCATCTAATGTTTCCTATCCATAGGATGAAACCACAAGACTCAAACATCATTAGTAAGCCCAAATGTATCATTTTGGGCGTTTTTTAACCATCCAGAAATAATCCTGCATAATATTTATAAAATCTTCTTTTCTCTTAGGCAGTATTGGATCACTATTTCATATGAAAGACAACTCTTTCAAACTGCATTTCATGTATGTTTTTATGCTGTCCATTCAAGGATTTCAAACAGGCATAATTCAGTCAAATCTAAGCACGACCATGAATACCTTTCAATAAAATAATTCCAATTTAAAAGTGCTTCCGGTTGGCTGAATTATGCCTTCATGGTTTCTATATCAAGGGACAGTAGTTGCTTCTGCAAATAGGTTTTTTTATAGGAGAAAAAAAATTGATTATATTAATGGCAGTGTATCAGTAGCATTAGAGCACCTGGGGAAGCATTACAGGTCCTGCATACGGGGGACAATTTTTCTAGATGACATGTTAACATTGTTGAACATGCACAGTTTTCTAATCAATTGATCCATTCATAACTTAAAGAGCTGTCATAATGTGCAACTTTTCTGTTTTTCTGAAACACTTGAATTTTCAGATCAATCTTACTCTCAGGGTTTAGAGGTTAATACTTGTCTGAATTTATGATTCCTAATTCATGCTTCCTTTCTTAGAATTCAAGTGTAATGTTTCCATGTGGTTCTGAACATTTACCGTATCCTTTGGGAAGCAAAGAAGGGATTTCTGCAGAGCCTGTGTTCAAAAAGGAAGGGATAAATTTAACAGCAGTGACCTTTGCTGTGGAGAATGGAAAGACTGTATTATTTGTTGGAACATCAGATGGCAGAATCCTGAAGGTAATTTCTTATGTAACTTAATGCTAAAAATTAGATGAAATAGAATACTAAAATTATGACCATCATAAATTGGCTATAGACATAAAGTTATTCTAAGTGATTGTTTGACTTTTAAATAAAATAAAAAATGCCAAAAGCATTTGAAGGATACATTATGATAAGACAATACAGAGAGTTCTCGACTTAAAACCATTCACTTAATGACTGAAGTTACAATAACACTGAAAATAAGACTCGTGTCCATTTTTCACACTTACAACCATTCCCATGATCACATGAACAAAACGTGAGCTTGGCAACTGGTTCATATTTATGACGGTTGCTGTGTCCAGGAATCATGTGATCACATTTTGCGACCCTCTGATAAGCAAAATCAATGGGGAAGTCAGATTTACTTTACAACCATGTTACTAACTTAACAACTTAACGGTGATTCACTTAACGGTGGCAAGTAAGATTGTAAAATGGAGCGAAGCTCACTTAGCAATAGTCTTGCTTAGCAACAAAACTTTTGGGCTCCATCGTGGTCAATGTTCAATGTTGGATAAAGAATTCAATGTTGTCATTTCATTTATGGATTAATGAAGTGCATATACCAAACTAGTCATGGCTTAATTCAATAGACTCTGGTTAAATCAGGGCCTAATGCAATAGTGAATGAGATTTAAATCATAGGTTTTCATTTTATCTTCTTCCCTTAGATATTTGACATCTGTTCACTGGCATAGCCAATATGAGCAAACTAATTTATGTTCATTATGTTTGGCCTATTAACCAGGATTAGAAATATGCTTAAATATTATTTCCATTTTAGTAGCTGTGCTTCCTGCAACAAAAACAGCTTTTTGGCATCTTAAAGACTACAACAGCTGTTATTGGGAAAGCATTTGATCAGAGTGTTTAGGGGTGGTCAAAACCCAGCAGAAAATATCTACAGACAGTTTATTTTAACGAACTATTTTCTGTAGTGACGCGAACATTTTTACAATTTCAGGCTGGCAAGCAAATAATTTTGTTTATCCTAGTTTGCTTACAAGTTTGTTTTGTAATGATTAAGAAATACATGATAAGGGAAGAGGAAAGGATCATTGGTCCAAAGTCCATATCAGGGGTGAAATTCACTTATGTTCCCTACCGGTTTGCAAATGTGCACACACCATCGTCCATGCATTTAAAATTGTCGCAAAAAAGCACGTCATGATGTCCGTGCAAGTGGGCGGAGCCTCCCACAGCTGCCACTACTGATTCACCTGAGCCGGATAGAACCGGCTGAATTTCACCCCTCGTCCATATCCAGTTACCAAATAGTTTTTAATCAAATACTAATGTCCCGTTATATGCAAGTGTTTGAATAAATACTTGGGATCTCAGATAGCTTCCTTTCCCTCCTGTCCCTATAGTTGAATGAGAGACATAAATAAACTTTATTTTTATTTTCAACATGTCTTGATATGTCTTTGTATAAGAATCAAAGAAGGGATTTTAATTTTTATCTGCTGATCAGGATTTTAATAGGTTAGCTTAATGAATCATAGTTCCTTTAAACCTATGATATTTCTTATTCAGTAAGCAAATTTTAAATGCAGATAAACTATTTTTTTCCTTTAAAAGAAGAAGCTTAACATTTCAGTCGAGTTCATTTAAGATTATGCACACAAGTCTAAATCATGATTCTAGAATTACATGCCATAAACTCTCACCTTTATAAAGTTCTCTGGTTCTAACACTTTAATAGATATCTGCTATAAATAAAATGGATAATAAATTCCATTGGAAAGTTGTTTGATAATATATTGACTTGCCATTTTAAAACCTGGACCATATTGCTTCATAATACATCACAAAAATGGCAAATCAAACTTTCCATTTGTTTTGGGAATAAAAATATTTAAAACTATTGATACTATTTAAATAAAAACATATTTGCTTAAAATTATTTAATTAGATCATTTAACTAACAATAGGTGCATATTTAAATACATTTTAAGTGAAAACCATCATTCTAATTTGACTGAAAACAGATAAAATAATATACCTAATCTGCATTTCAGGCAGCTTTGTCAAATCCTGCAAAGGAATATGCTAGCATTCTTATTGAAAAAAACAAGCCTATAAAAAAGGATCTTCTTCTTGATGCTGTCCATGAGAACTTATATGTGATGACTACAGATAAGGTACAAAATCTTTGGTAGCAATAATGAGATCATAAAAGTCGTGTTAAATATGTATTTCTGCATCATAAGGCCTATCTGCAGGACTATTTAATGAGCCATCAACAAATTACTGTGATGCTAAATGAAAATCACAGCAATTGCATATTTACTTCTTTACTGGCATGAGAAGAAGGTTAAGTTTTCTTTATTCTTGAATAAAGTCAATAAAGTCCGATATTTGGGGAAATGTATTAAGAAATTTACAGTAGAGGGAATATGGCTGTTATATTCGTAGAGAGAGAGAGCGCCTTTTACACATTTTGTTTCCACAACTAACATTAATAGCTCTCCTTTAATTCACACACACAGCATCTATTTCTAACATAACATTTGGTTTGACCTTAATTCAAACCCATTATGAAAACCACTGGACCACAAGGTTCAGTTGCCAATAATTGTAGTGATTTATTGTCCAACTGTAGCTGGGAAGTACCATTAGAAGATGACATGCATCTTGGAGCAGAGTTAAGATAGCAACAGCAATGATGCAATATTTGGTGCAAAAATAACCCCCCAAAACTATTAAGAACTATCAGAATGTTTGACACAGGAAAACAGACAATACAGATAGGAAGCCAGTATGTAACATACAGAGAAACCATTAATTTTTTTTTAAGCTTCTGCTATGTCATTTCTGTTAATATTATGGAAACTATGGAGCTGCTGGAAGCTTGAGTTAACTTTTAGTCTTCTCGTACATTATTCCCATTTTCATGAAGTAATCGGAGAATACCCACACCATCAATTCCCACAATCTCTTATGTTTTTGTTTATCATGTTATTTAACCAGATGTGGTTGCTCTCAAATGTAGTCTTCTAAATTAAAACAGCTCACACTAGTTATTATTGCTGTTCACTTGATGGCTCAGATTTCCTGCCTTTTCCTACTTTTTAAAAATACTGTTAAGGATAATCAGCAGAAGTTTGTGAAATAGGCATGATTGGCAAAATTTACAGTGGAAAAATCTATACTAAACTTTTTTAATCAATACATTTATATATAAGTTATACTGCATTATAAATTCTTTAATGATTTGCTTCGAAAGTGCTGGGATTTTAAAATGAGTGCTTTTGTCATATAGCTTAAGAGCCATCTCTTTGATATTAAATTGCTTGAAGAAAGATATTGCAGGAACTTAATACGACTAACAGTTATGAAATATGATATTCTAATTCTTAACAGATTGACTTGAAATAAATCCTATTAGGCTCCCAGAGTGGTGTCTTTAATAAGGATATATATAGACCATAATATTCATTTCTGATCATGACTGAGTGTTGGGAAAATGTTTCACTCACCTCCCAGCCAAATTTGAAGTGAGGTTCAAAAATGTTAAGCCTTGTATCCCTCGTTAATTATCATGAGAATTCCCATAAACAACTGTATGTTGTAATTATTTACAAAGTGTGTTCTAAACTTTTTTTTAATGAGGGCTGATGACAAAGGATCCCAAGTCTCCAAGGGACTTTGTGAAAGCAATTTGATTAATGAAAATTTGGAAGTAAGAAATAAAGGGGAAGAACCCAAAGAGCATTGAATTTTCACATGAACAATGGCAGTTTTTTAAAACCATGAGCGACATTTTGGGGCTTGGAGGGAGGGGGTGGGGCGGTACTATTAATTTCAGCTGCCTTGTGATTGTATAAGCATCCAGTGAAATGCAATCTGCAACATACTTGTACTGACATTTCTACAGAAAGAAGTGATCATTGCCTTGACATGAAGGAGTGCCCTATAATCCTGCACTCCTAGTTCCAAGAGAGTACTTGCTTCCCCTCCCCCAAGCTCTCAATTATGCATTATAAAGGATAGAAATGTGGTACTTACTGTGCTAATATCGCAGCTCAGTGGGCAGAGGATGAGGAAGGGATGGGTGTTTATTGCTAGCTAGGAGTTATTAAAACTAAATGGAACCTCAGGTTCAAAAGCAGTTTATCATAGAAGATCAGATTGAGTGAGAATTGCTTCAAAAGGGGAAAAAAAACTTTGCAGTGGTTTTTAGTATAATAATACATCATACAAATGTATTGTTAAGTGGGTATAAACCAATCCATCATTGTATTTTCATTGGATTGGATGGCTCAGAAGATCCCATTAGATACATCATCTTCAGGGGTTAGAATAGTACCTTGCAGAATGTTTGTTCCTGAGTTTTTTGGTTAAATTATTCAAGGTAGATGCAGGACAAATTGTAGATAAGCTAAGAGTTTAATATACCTTGTTGGAATATCATTTGTGTGCAAAGATCATTTTCCGGACTTTCTTTTTCAAAGTTACTGTGATATTCTTATTTAATGTTAATTGGTTTCTTTACTAGGTATTTCGTTTGCCTGTCCAAGACTGTGTTAGTTACTCAACCTGTAACCTTTGCACCCAAGCACGAGATCCTTACTGTGGCTGGTGTGTAACAGAAGGAAAGTAAGTGTTGTAGCAGCAGCTAAGAGAGAGATATCTTAGTATGCAAGTTCATTCTTTTCACAAGACCAGGATGTTGACTAATTTCTTTAAAGCATTTGTATGAGAACTGAAAAATCTTCATCACAAATTATCACAATATAAACATATAATGAGCAGCATGGTGGAAACCAATTTACATTTTTTCCTGTATAGTTTGAATATAATTTGCATGAAAATGGTAGTTGCCAAGCCACAGCTGGTGAACATTTAGTATTTATCTAGTGATAGTCTTATTCTTGTGTTTTAACCCTAAATGGTCCTTAATATAGCTCCAAAAAATGATGCTTATAAATCATTCGAGGCAGAAGGGATAAACACTATGCCAAATTTTGCTTTCTTTTGTCTATGCTTCTAGCTAAAAGGTTTTTCATGTCTGAAGCATTTTCTCAAAAATTTTTGCTACTGAAGGATAAACTAGAATTTGTAATGTTCAGCATGCAATGACAGAGACTTATCCAGGATTATGTCTGCAATGTGGTGGATGCCAGGTTTCCAAATCCTTTCACACTTGGCAGTTCCTTAATGGTGACAGTTTACATTAGTCAAAATTAGAATTTGGCTTACCTGAAGGATAGACATTATGGCTTATCTGAAGCATAAAACTGAGTTAATGACAACAACAGAATTATTTGGGTTTTTTATTTGCCCATTCAAGCATAGATACTTATTTATTAATTGTTAAATTTATAAAATATGCAATCCCACCTAGATGTGACTCTGGACAGCTTACAGTCATGCTGGCAAACCTATGGCACACGTGCCAGAGGTGGCATGCAGAGCCCTCTCTGTGGGCATGTGTGCCGTTGCCAACTGCTCTTCTGGTTTCCAGCACACACAAGCACACTGGCCAGCTGATCTTCACACCCGCCGGAGCGCCGGAAACCTGTAGACCAGCTGGCTGGTGCACATGCGCGAGCTGGCCACCTGGTCTTCGGGTTTCTGGCTCTCCAGTGCGCGAGAAGATCAGCTAGCTGGTGTGTATGTGCACACCAGAAACCCAAACACCAGATGGCGTGTGTTCCTGTTTGGGCACTCAGTGCTGAAAAGGTTCGTCATCACTGGCTTACAGTCAACAAAAGCAACAGGATAAAAGATTAAAACAAAAGTATTAAAACATTAATACTTCAAATTAATAAAGATGAAATGGAAGTGAGATATAGCCACAATGTTTTCAAACACATGTTGAAGGAACTAGAAACTAACTGATAATTTACCAGAAATATAAACCGATTGATTAGAAAAGTTATCCTTAGTACATTAGTTTTGGTTTTATGTTTATGCTTTCTTAGATTTATATGTCAACTGCCCACTGGAAATTCAGTACCATTTCTCTTGTTTAAATTTGTGCAGCATACAACATAAAACATAATTAAAAAGTGAACTATTTTAGTTGTCTACACAATTGCTGTGATTTCAGATAGGTCTCTTCTGGGTTAATTGGAGATGGAGAAGATTAAATCCTATTTCTTGAAAAACCTGTGCCATTATACCAAAGACTTGTTAAGAACGATTTTATTTCCAATTTTAATAAGTTTTCATTTTATATACAGAAGAACCTCTGGTCACGACTATAATTTGTTCCATAACTTTGGTCGCAAACCGATTTGGTCATAAACCAAACCTAATTTTGGAAATTTGGCGCTTACCAAAAAAAAAAAAAAAAATGGCGGGGAAGGGAAAATCAGCCACTATTTGGTTCACTGTTTCTCAATTTTTTTTCATTTCTAGAATTCACAATCAATCAGATGAACTTTTTAAGCTTTTACATTGCAATTTGAAAGGAAAACACTAGTTTGTGTTATTATTATGTTTTGTCGCACAGTCAGCCAGATGTTTAGACTGGAATTGGCATTTTTATCCACTATAGGCAGATGTTATTATGGTATATCATACAATCAGTCAGATATTCATACTATATTTGGCATTTTTTGACCGCCTATTGAATCCTTCCCAAGGACCTGGGATAGGCAGGTGTGGGTGTCTGATGCTGTTACAGATATTGTCACAGGATGTAAGCTGTTCTGAGTTAGGCTTCCTTTTGCATGTGACTGATGGTAATTTTGATCAATGCCAATGGTGTTGAAATAGTGCTCCAGATGTTTGGGATTGCACTCAAGAGCCTATTACTATTGGTACTATCTTTGCTTTATTTTAGCCCAATTGTTCTACTTCTGTTTGCTGGTCCTTTGTGGTTTTTCCTCTAGTT
Organism: Ptyas mucosa; assembly: GCA_012654045.1. Taxonomy (NCBI): domain Eukaryota; kingdom Metazoa; phylum Chordata; class Lepidosauria; order Squamata; family Colubridae; genus Ptyas; species Ptyas mucosa. Next base: position 2,938,436 of record WNWU01013616.1, read on the forward strand.
CTTACTCTTCCATTCTGCTGTCTGCAAGTATTCCCATGTCAACTATCCAGATTTCTTATCCTCCATTGTTAGGTCTGGAGTGTTATATGGCCATGCTTGTCTGTTTGAATTCTAAAGTCTCAGAGCACATTAGCTTGTTCATTTTCCAATATTTTGTCTATTTTGTGGGCCCATCAGTTCTTGCTCATATCATCATCATCATCATCATCATCATCATCATCATTATTGATACTACCATTAATTCTGCCAGTTACTGAACAATCTATTTATCACTTGACTGAAGATCAAGCATAGTAATTAAATGATATTTCAGAAGTATGCTTAAAATTTGCTGAACCAAAAGTTTTAAATGTCTCTAGGCTTATTTTTAATCAGTAACAGAAGGAGGTATGGGTCTAAACTCTGTTTCTAAGTACAAGTTAATTAACCCCATGGCAGAACCAAATGGGATTTTGTGATATGAAGTTCATAAACTTGGCACATAGTTTACTTAATTATAGAAAGGGGCTAGGTTTGGGGGATCCTGCTTCCCCTCTAAATATATAGAAGATTTCAGTAAAATTACCGAAAAGCTTACAGTAGTACAGTGCCAATGCAGACAGTCTGAAATATTTGGTCATTGCAACTCATAAAATATGAATAAAGCAATCACATTTCCTGGAAAAGTAGCTTTTTTTTTTGGCTTCTGGTGATGACTTTTCTCCTCATTATTTTGAGGTATCAAAGATCTATGCAGGAAAATGTATGGTTTGATACATGTAGTAATACTAAGTCAAATCTGTGAGTGGTACCAACAACCATCAAAGAAGAGGGTATCACTGGTCTTGAGGAAAGATTTAAGACAAAATTAAGAAGAACCACATTAAAAAGCAACATAGTTTGCTCAGGGATGTTTCAAGAATATACTAGAAGTTAGAACCTTAAAGCAGAACACAGTGAACATAAAATTTATTTCTTGTAGCATTGGATTATTTTATTTTGGTTACGATGGTATAGTTAATACACTACATAGAAAACTTGTAGTATTCAAGTGGAACTATAACTCCCAGCACTCGCCAACATTGTCATGTCATAATTCAAATCTTGGATTTGTACCAAGGTTCCCAGATTCAAATTCTTAAGCAGTTATGAAGTTCACATGGTAAACCTAAATTTAAAAAAAATCTCAAAGCTAAAACCTCTAATAAGGAGGAAAAATGGATGCAACATATGCTGGACACTTGGAAAAAGTATAAAATACAAATATTAACAGTTAAATGGGAAATAAAAATAATAGAATGGAGACATGCTTACCTTTTTAAAAAAAAAATATTGAGGAATATTGTGGCATATTACAAATTTTCTATCCTGCTAAAATAGGAAATTTGAGCCTAGAGCTCAAATTGGGGATTTCATTTGCCAGTAGTAAGAGCAGTTTGATGCAACACAGTATGTGGTAGATACTCATTAGTCTTAAGTATCAATAGTGATAATGTCCTAATTACGAGGAGACGGCTATTGTACACTGCCAACATTTTATTTTAGTGTCATATTTACATAATCCCAGATTACATGTGTCAGATTCCTACCATGCAGATTATTAAATTATTCATTCACTCATTCATTTTATAGGCTAGCCTTACTAGGTAGACCAGATGGGAAACACTACCAAATCAGCTAATTCTACTTCATTGTAAATTGTACCTTCAGACCTGTATATTAACAAGTCTGAAGGTACAGTTCTCCTGCAGTCTTCTTTACAAAATTACGGAGGGTCGCTTCAGAGTCTCTTGGTCTACCCACTGTCCAGCTGCAGGCCAGTTGTTTCTTATCAATTCATTCCCTAGGCAGCATTGCGTGGCCCATTCTCCCAAGGCCTTTCCCACACACCATTACATTATAGTCATCCATCTCTCATATGTGACTCTGGGCAGCTCACAGACTTTAAAACAGGAAACATAACAATAATTACAAATAAACGATTAAAACTGTTAAAAACCAATTCAAACAGTGAAAACAGAGGGCCCACTGGTTTCATCACCACATAGATTTGGCAGAAAATCTTGGAGGAAGTTCTAGAAAATCACTGTCATTCTGAGTAGACATTACTGAACCTATTCCAAAGGTATATGCCAAAGTTTTCTGTAGTCCAGGAAAATTTCTCGTAACAAATCTGGGAGTCATGTGACTCTGCCTAGAAGAGTTCAAAGTAAGGTAAGGTAGTTCAATTTCTATTCTACTTTGCTACATAATTAAAAATATACTTGATGTCTTGTATGAAGAAAGTGATCTTTTTTTAATATCCAAGAAATAGAGCATACTAAACATGTTAGAAAAATACCCAAGACAATTCAACTAGAATTTGCAATTCAGGAGAGGTAGCTTTCAGGATCACTCACACTGAGCTGCAAATAAAAAGTTTTTGTCAAGTGTGCCATTCGGTGTGGGTTTAGTCTCATTGATAATTAGATCCTTACAATCTCCCATAATATTTTCAGTTGTCTAGCTTCCCTGTGTCTCTTCATGAAATTTAGGTCTGCCACAGCTGTTGGTTTGCCATCCACCTCAAAAGAGTTGTATTAATGGAATCTATTTCTGTAGAATGCATATGGTTGTTTCATTGTATTTTTATTTTTATTTACATTTCATGAATATGAGGTAATAATATATTCAGCCACCCAAAGTCACAGTAAATTTAGATGGGTTCTGCTGCACTCAGCTCTATTTGGAGTTCTCAGTGCTATTCTATTCCTTAAAATTATTGACAAAACCTGAAAGTAGATCATATCTCAAGAACTTTGTTAAATTCATATTCCCTCCAGCAATGAAAAATAACCAATTCCAAAGCCAGAAATGTTTACTTTTCTCTGTGGCACAGTAAGAGCCTACAGAGCTAAGCCTCAGGCTAAAAATAAAGAACCGATGACAAATTTGAAAAGTGCTAAAGAATAATCAAAACAATCCAGATTTATATACTTCATAAGCAGTTTAGCTTCTTAACAGCTAAAGCTACTTTTCCATTATATGTTTCTTGAATATTAGATTAGATTTTCCAGTACTGTACAGTAAATTGTATTTAAGATAATTATTTGTACATTTATTGTTGTCATTTTAAATGCTCATAGGTAATTATCTTGTCGTAAAGAACAATAAGTAAACTGAAAGAAAAGAAAAATGAAATATTAAACATTTAATGTGTGCCATCTGTCATTTATCAATTTGCATAGGTTTGAATGTCATTTCATTTTGACTGAGTGCTGAGTTAAAATTTTTAATTACTTTGGATAACATTAGGCTTTATTATTTATTCCAGATGCACAAGGAAAAAGGACTGTGGAAGATCTGCTAGGGAAAATAATTGGCTTTGGAGTCCTAATGGTGTTTGTTTGAATATTACAAGTGCTAACCCTCAAAATATGAGCCGGAAAGTTCTGAGCAAGGTAAATGTGCAATGAATTCATCATAAATATGAAAACAATACGTTTGGGAGGGTGGGAAATAGTTGTACACACTTGTTGCATGGTCATATATAAAATCAGTTTAGATTATTCTAATTACCGTTATTCTTTGTGATTGTTTAATGTGGTGGTTTTTCTAAATTTATTTCTGAGAAAATTCATGTTTTATACAAAACCTTGAATTTCTATTTTTGTTTTTCAAAACATCTGGATGCAAAAAAAGTGAAATTTGCCTGTACTCAAGAAATTGACAGTTTAAACAGACATCTACAGAGCTATATTTTGAGTTGTGAGAGGCATAAAGGTAGATTGACTTAAGGATTCCAAGTTTTGAGAATACCATATTTTCATAATATCTGCTTAGATACAGACTTGGTTCTAAAGTACTAAAACATGCAAATAAATTGGGTGTGACTATATCCTATGGCTTGTCTATGACTCTTAATATACTCTTAATATAGTGTTAATCAACCTTGAGATCTTTAAGATGTATGGACTTCAACACCTAGCCAATCTTGCAAGCTGATTAATTTTGAGAGTTGAAATCCACATGTCTTAAAGTTCCCAAGGTTGAGAAACACTCCCGTAATATCTGAGAAAAAGGGTCATGCCAGTTTTGTAGACTAGCCTTCCAATCAGAGTTTAAACTATAGCTAAATAAGTCAAAAATATTATGAGAATCTCAGCTATTATAATAATAACCCTGTAAACCTAAAACTTTGAAAAGAAAAACCCAGAATTAAGTACTAAAGCAGATCCTTCTTAGGAGATATAATCTAGAATTAGATTTACTGGCTATTTCTAGTACATCCAAGAGACAGAAACATCTGTTGTTGACATATCTTTAGTAACTGTGCATTTTGCACAGAATGATCAAGAGATTTCCTGTTAGATAATTCCATTGTTCAAATGGTAAACTACAATTTGGGAGTCCTCTGCAATTAGGTATTTATAAGGATACAGAAGCATGTTGTGGGTGGGTTAGCAATTGAAGACTCAGCTTCAATAAGCAAGGTATCTTGCTGAGATCATCATTACTATAAAGCAGAAAAAATCCTAAGTCATGAATTTAGAAAGATAGGATATCTTTATTCCTTTCAAGACAAAAGTATTATACTTGGGGGGGAAAGGGTTACAATGAATAGGAGCAATGTTATATTGTGATTAATTATAGTACAGAAAGATAGCATCTTTTCATCTCTTGCTCATTCCCTGACTGTATAGTTACATTTACCTGTTCCCATGGTTCATTTTTTCAATGTTATGATTCCTAAAAGCAAAACCCTCTCACTTGGGAAAATAGGCCATACAATTACTTAAAACACACAGCAGTTAAAGGTGATGGCAAAACAGAATGGAACTGTGAAGTCTAACATGTTGGGAGAAGACGTCTTAGGGAACTTCTTAACCCATTCCATTCTTTCCTCACCTTTTTTGAGGATATTGATTTCTTAATGTTGTAGAAATAATTAAATATTGGGGTAGTCATTCTGCAGTGCTTGCGAAGCAACCAGGCATCATTCTTCCTCAGAAAACATCTTATTTTTGTCCTTCACCAAATAAAATGTTGTGTCAGCTCTATTTGATGAGAAGTTTGTCTTTGTTGTCCTTTTAGAATAAGTTCCTTGATTATTTCCAGCCTGACTTGCAACTCCCGCTGTGTGTTCTGGCTTATGCTGTTCTGTGGACAGCATGCTTTAATTGTGCTGGAAAAGTTTAAACAACTTTTGTGCTGAATAGATGCTACATTTAGGCGAGAATTCAACAAAAGACTTGTTGTATTCTGTAGAGACATAAAAGCATGAAAACAATGGTTTATGTCTTATTTCAGAAATATGCAGGGCAGGTTTTTAGGGGACAAAATACCTTTGCAAGTTACACAGAGAATTCCATCTAGAAATTTAAAAAGAAAAAGTGGAAATTCATGCAGATTTATTCAAATTATGTTCTGCTGGGACCACCCTGTTGTTCTTTTTACAAGAATGAGGCAGTTCCAAAGGTTTATCAAAGTTTATAAAAAAAAAATTACAACAGACTGTATTATGTAAATATGATGGCAACACAAGAGAGCATGGGTGAGATCTATTAATAGCTTGGTTGAATTCCATAAAATCATCAAAAAGTATTATTCTTAAAATTAGGATATAAAAAAGGCAAAATTTATCAGTACATCAGGCTTCTTGAAATAACATAAGGTGTCATTTGAAAGTCATTTTACAAGTCCTTGCTGAAGTACTCTCCTTGGAAATACCCTGTTTCCCCGAAAATAAGACATCCCCCGATAAGAAGGCCTATCAGGCTTTTGAGCACATGCGCTAAAATAAGCCCCCCCCGAAAATAAGCCCTCCCCCAAAATATTTAAATGCAGAGCTGGAAATCAGGTAAGACAGCAAGAGGAGCCCGATCTTGCTCCATGAGCCCCAAAATAATAAGACCTCCCCAAAAATAAGACCAAGCGCTTATTTCCGGGTTCAAAAAAATATAAGACAGGGTCTTATTTTCAGGGGAACGTAGTAGCTAACCAAATATATGAAGATACCTTGAAAATGCCTTAGATAGCAACAGATGGTTGGTCTAGAAAGTTATTGGAAGTATTCCTACCATCCATTGGTCTGTGTGATAGTAACTGGAATCCAGTAATATCAAGAGAGCCGTAATTATCTGTGATATAAACAATATCTACTTCAACTAGCAAACATCTGTACTGAGATTTCTGCCCCAAACTTTTCAAAATTTGTTCAGTGCCAAGTATTGAATCTTTAAGCTTTTGTACGTAAAGCATATGGCTGCTTTCCGAAATTAGTACAGTTATGAGTAATCCATTAAAATGCCACTATTGTTGCATCAACTTTATGCATTGATCAGTTTTGCTTTATTTTTGTACAAAGTTTTACTACTTCACTTCTTTGTTGCTCTATTATAATCTGTATTGTTTCTAAGTATTGTTCATTATTACAATTCCAGGTAGAATTTACTATAAGCCCTTTGCCAGACTTAAATGAAGATGACCAGCTTTGGTGTCAGTTTGGTGAAATGAGGCAACAGGCAGAGAAACAAGGTGATGCTGTTATCTGCCAACCTCCAAATCAAATTCCTCCCACACCCAAAGGCCAAGGTAAAGATACAGCTAAGCCCCATGTTTAAAGCTCAGATCCAAAATTTGAAGCTACTATTATGTTGTGGGTTTTTCTGTAATTCATTTTTCTTGGTATTAGCCTAAGAATGGTATATTTAACATTTTTCTTCTTAGAAATATTAATGGCAAGTTGTCTGTTAATTCTGTTTCATGCATTCCAGGCATATTTGGCTCCCTTATTAATACATTAAGTATTACAAAAAAGCTAAAAGGTGAAGGATGAACTTATCAATAGGCGTTCGATTTCATTTGGACTAAAGCCTGCTGCAATTGAGTTGTTTGTTGCCAGTAAACATCAGGTTATTTTTAAAGAAACATCAATATAGTAGTTACTCCTGATAGGATAGTGCTTCTCCCAAAGGATGCATAATCTGAGGATCTTTCCGCATTCATGATTCTTGCTGAAATAGCAAGTGTAAGCCATGGCTAGGGACACCTTTGTTCAGTTTCAGCTGCTGCACTGGTTGTGTCTCTTACCTTGAAAAAAGATGCCCTGGCAACGGTGACTCATGTTCAGTTCACCACATAGTAAGATTACTATAATACTCTCTATGTCAGAATACCCTTGGAGATGATTTACAAACTGTCTGGTTCAAAATTTCATTGACAAGACTCCTGATAAGACTCCTATTCTATCTATAAGACAACCATCAGAATGTAAATACAGCTGGATGACTTTTCAAAGTGCTATTCATCCACTTTTAAAGCATTGGATTATATCAGACAATGATATGTCAAGTAAGAATCTATCTATCCAATTCATCTTGCAGACAGGACTACTGAATCTCGCTGTCCCTATTCCATGCAGTTCATAGCAATAGCAATAGCACTTAGACTTATAGACCGCTTCACAGTGCTTCATAGCCCTTTCTAAGTGGTTTACAGAGTCAGCATATTGCCTCCAACAATCTGGGTCCTCATTTTATCAACCTCAGAAGGATGCAAGGCTGAATCAACCTTGAGCCAGTGAGATTCGAACTGCCAAATTGCAGGCAGCCAGCAGTCAGCAGAAGTAACTTGCAGTACTACATTCTAACCACTGCGCCGTAGGCTATGGATCAGATGCTAGGCCTTCTCAGTGGTATCAACTACTGTTTGAAATACCCCATACCCAAAAGTAAGGATGACTTAATCCATCCTTTTATTTAGGATTCAAGTTCAAACTTTAATGGACATTTGGCCCCTACTTTGTCCTGGTCATTACATGTTTTATTGTTAATTTATTCAGTTAAACTTTCTATTTTGTTCTGGGTATACTGATTGTGTTATCTTCTGCCCAGAATCCTAGTTGATTGGGGCAGGTTATAAATATAGTAAATAAATTCACAAATAGTAAACCCCAAAGATTATGATATCTGATCTCAAATTTGCACTCCAGTATCTATCCAGGACAGCAGGTTGAAAAAGTTGTCTTAAAAGCTATATCATATGGCAAAACCATTGGTTGACTAAAGCCAAAGTTAATAGTTGACCTAGATGCCATTTCTATCTTGGGTGGTAGAATGTTATATAAATGTTTGTCATAATTTCTAGGATAAAACAAGAATGTCCTTTACACAATTTGTACCAAAGAAAAATGTATCTTGGGTTATTTTTCACTGTAGACTATGCTTTGGGAGATCAGACAGTGGCTGCTTCATAAATATTGAACATACGAGAATTTCTGTTTGCGCATTTTTCTACCAAGTTAATAGTGCATGCCTTCTTATATAAAGCTATTTCTTGCAAATTGTTACAAGTGGTTTCCTGGGGGGAATGTAAGAATTAGTGGTTTCCTGGGGAATGTAAGAAATGCTTCTAGTCACATTCATTTCTCCTGAGAAGATTTGATCAATGCAAATGATAAATTTGTTTTGAAAGCGACAGCTCTGAATTAACTGACATCTTTAAAATATATATTCAGTTTCCAGTTGACCTCTGAAAGTATGGCCTAAAGTGAAAAACATCCAACAATTTTCACTGGAATTTTTCATGAAGTGAGCTTAAATCTAAGCTGTCACCACTCTTTCCACAAGCTGTTAGAGGAAAGCAGAGTTTGAAGTTGCTCAATAGCTTGTGAAATAGCTTGTCAGAGGATTTAATGATTTCCATAAGAGGAAGAGCTGGAGTCTCGTTGAGAAAGCCTCAATTTCTATAGATCTTCATTCTTAATTCTGTAATAATTCAGATTAGTAATGTATTAATAGAGGAAATGTGCAATACATTAGTGTTTTTCCAAAATTCTAGTCTTCAATTACTATTTTCAGAACATATTTGCTATTTGAGAAGCATGTTTTATTCATAAATGACTTGAGCAACATATATTTTCTTTCTATACTTATACAATCTTTGTGTGTATGTTTGCATTTATTTTTGAATCCATGTATCTTATTAAAAACAAATACAAGCAAAGTATTTTGCTATTCTTTAAAAGCATCCTAAATTTCTTCAGGTTTTCATGTAAACTTGATAAAGTGATTCTGATTTTTTTAAAAGTCACATTGACTTTTCACAGGCTTGTTTAGAAATCTGAAATAAGTTAGCGTGTTTTAATAAAGAGCAAACAGGTGCTATACTCAGACAAGGTCCAAAGCACTTCCGACTAATCATTTTTGAATCATTAACATAATTCAAAATCTAACAACAAAGATTTTTTCATTAATAGATTTATTCATACATTTTGCTACCTATCTTTGGTGTTTTTCTGGTGGTGTAGACTATTGCAGACTAACTCTGCCCAAAATCTGGAGTTCCATCCACACAGGGCTAATGCAGCCTTGCATTCTTCTGAGATTGGTAGAGTGAGAAATTATTGGGGGCAATATGCTCACATTATAAACAGCTCAGAGTACTGTAAAGCACTATGAAACGGTTTATAAATCTAAGTGCTATTGTTATTGCTATTTCTTTTTGCTTTTATCTGACTGCATTTTTCAATAATAGGAAGTTTACCACTTTTGGGGGGGAAAAACATTTGTGCGTTGTTAAAGCTTGGGTTTCTAAAATATTTTAACATACCTATTGTCATCAGATTTAATTTTATATTAAGAAAGAGCCAAAGATTCATGCCCTAACCTCACAAGTTCGATAAATGCTTCAGTAGGCTATATTATTGGAGCGGACCATAAATTGAACCAAGCTATATAAATTATAAAGCATCTTCAATCAAATTAATGTGGTTTTGGGTTTTTTTTTTTTTTTTTTTTTTTTGTAGATTCTGTCCTGGTTCTGGTAAATCTAACCTTTGGAGATAATATATTTTTTGCATCGGGTACATACCCTTTTTATGACTGTGAAGAAGCTATAAATCGTATTGAAAATGAGCCGTAAGTATTTGGCTGCTGAACTTCATTATACTTCCCCTTCCCATGCTATTTGCACTCAAATATTATAATAATTAATGCCTTTGATTTTGTTGTCATGTTGTTCAAAGAAGAAGACTTTTCTGTGAAGTGTCAGCAAAGGTGATACAAACTATACCTTGACTTTTTCTATAGCTGAGGGCTTCTGTGTCTTGAGTAGAAAAAAGTGTTTACATACTGGGAGAAAGACCCCACTTGCTTTCCTTGAAGCATTTTTGGTCTGACCTTTACTACTCAAGCATCTAAGATCAGGATGAGTTATCTCCTTTGCTTTGAGAAAAATATAAATAATTATCTTTATGGGTTAAGGAACAATTGGTGAAGATGAATTTTGGAAATCTCTTGGTCTAATAGTGTGATATAACATTTGATTTCTACACTTGTATCATGATCACAATGGTAACAAACCATTGTTCCAGCTCTTTGTTCTGGTAGAAAAACTGCAGGCGTAGTCTCATATAACACAACATTAAGATTTCTAACTGTTGGACCTTTGTGACCCCATTAGCTGTTTCTTAAGTCCTTATAGAAGAACATGTATCTGTGTATCTGGAAGTTTGAAGAGATACCCTTGTTGAACTCTTGGGTTGGCAACAAGCCATTATTTATTTGTGATAGTTATTTATTTATTTATTTATTTATTTATTTATTTATTTATTTGGCTTATATGCCGCCCTATCTCACAATGGACTCAGGGCGGCTCACAATAATAAAAACAAGCCACAATATAAAATAAAGTCTAAAAATTTAAAAGATTTAAAATTAACCCTTAAAATCCCGTTATCAGTCCAGGTCAAGGGATTTAAACAACCAAGTTTTTAATTCACGGCGGAAGGTGCGAAGGTCAGGCGCTAATCGGAGTTCCAAGGGAAGTTGATTCCAGAGGGTGGGGGCACCCACCGAGAAGGCTCTACCCCTGGAGGTCGCCAGCCGCCACTCTCTAGCTGACGGCATCCTGAGTAGGCCCTCTCTATGGGCGCGAACCGGGCGATGGGATATCGTTGCTGGCTGTAAGTGGTCCGCCAAATATCCTGGTCCTAGGCCATGTAGGGCTTTGTAGGTCATCACCAGCACCTTGAATCTCACCCGGAGGGCAACTGGCAACCAATGCAAACCGCACAGGCAATATAAGGCAAACATGTGATTTGCTGTATATGAGAATGTCTGTAGTGGTCCTGTTTTCATCTCCATAAACTAGTTAGTCTTTTCTCACAATCATATTTCAGCTGTGGGTTTAAAGATATAGCTGGCTTAAAGAGTGCATTCATATATTCAGGTGGTAATGAATATTTTCTATCCATCAAATGACATTTTTGTCTCTGAAAGACTGCAAGACTTTGGATTTTTATTAATATACAAAATGACATTGTAAGTTATTATTAAAAAGGAGCCAAAGAGCATGCAAATTAAGAGCATTTCTTATTTATTCATGTAGGTGTTATTCCTGTGCAAGCAGTAGATGGAATTGCCAGTGGGATTGGAAGAATCATGTCTGTGAAGATGCTTCTCTAGAGCAGGATGTGATTAAACAGAATATGGTAAATGTTCTAAGATGGAATCTTATTCAAGACTGTGGCTGAACATGGTTTTGATAAAATGAGATAATGTTTAGTATGGGTAACAACCTTAAAATTCAAATAAAATATAACTACTGTACAGAAATTTATTAAAAGAACCTCATAGTAATAGTTCACAGCCCAGTGAGCATATAAAGGAATAAAATCTAGAAGTTCTGCAGGTAATATTAGGATAGCAATCAGCTAATAAATCAGATTGATAATATATCAGGCAATACAGCAGGGGTATAAACACTATAAGGTAACTATATTGGGAAATTTGTCTAATTGCATTGCAGAGAGTCAAAGTCAGAATAGATTATGCTTCACAGAAAAAAGATATAGACCTGTTTAAAAATCCCCATCATTCAAGAGAAAGGGGCTACATGAATATGACATACCGTGTTTCCCCAAAAATAAGACCCTGTCTTATTTTTTTTGAACCCCGAAATAAATGCTTGGCCTTATTTTTGGGGAGGTCTTATTATTTTGGGGTGCGTGGAGCAAGACAGGGCTCATCTTGCCGTCTTACCTGATTTCCAGCTCTGTCTCCCTAACCCTAACCAGAGGAAATGGTGGGGACCGGCTGTGCATCAGGTTAAATATTTTTGGGGAGGGCTTATTTTTGGGGAGGGCTTATTATCAGGGGAGGGCTTATTTTCAGGGAACACGGTGGATATCTGAGTTATCATTCTGTGCCCTCCATTCTTTTTCATAATTTATTTGAAAGGATGGAAAGTTTTCAAGTATTCAGGCATTCTAGCATACAAATTTGTATGCTTGTAGTCAAATCTATAAAAATAATAACACCAAAAAGTCGTTGTGCAAAGCATATTCTGATATATAAAATTTCTGTACTAATATGTATGAAATGTTTGCCCTCTAGGAAGAAGAATGTCCACACTTTTTAAATCCCAGTCCTGAAATAATACCAATGGAGGTCTCAACAAAAGTTTATTTTGAAGGAAAGAATCTAGATAATTATCAGGTAAAATTAAAAATTCGCTAATATGTACTTAAGATATAAAACCTGATAGTTTGTAATTCCCTTGTTTAAAAATTAAATGTCATATGTTATGAGGAGCCTTTTAGAATGGAAATAATACATAATTTATCATGTAATTTTTAAAGCTTGTTTTGATGGATAATTTAAAAATATCTTTACTAGATGAAAGTTATACATCACCACAGTCAGAAGTTCCAGTGTGGTGTAGCGCTGTGGGGTTTCTCTGAATTTTATCACCAGATGAACCTGTACATCTATCTATAGGGATTCATATAGAGAGCTGCTTTGCATGTTAATGAACGCTTGTATAAGGATGGGAATTTGATCACTGTTGTATTAGAGATCGCTGATTTATTAAAAATTGATCTGTCTGCAGATCTGGTTAAAATCCATTTCCATGCTTTAGGATGATGCAAACAAAACAACATACGGTAAATCATTTTTAAACGAAATGGACATGTCCTGAGCACTGGTGTCTTTTTCTGCACAATATTTATGATTGTAATACTTTGATTAATATTGAGGAATAAAGTATAGTAATAGTCCTCAGTGCATATTATGTACACTGTAGGAGATATGAAGACATCTGTAAGGACTTGCCTGTCCTCTCTCCTTAAGAAAGCAGAACTCTTAGAACAAGCGTTGCTTCAAAAGGAAACTTTTATTGAGGGAAAGTGATAGCAAGGGTAGTAAGACAGGATCTGAATTTTCTGCTCAAAGACCATTAGATTCAACGTTGAAAAAGCCCCTCTCATATGTCCAGTCCAAGTCGAGCCAATCCACAGGTGCAAAGTTGTTTTGAGAATTCGAGCTGAAAAAGGTGATAAGAAGTAGTTCTCAGGCCTAGCTCTGGCTATTTCGTGAGAGATGAGACAAAACAGATGGCCCCAGGCAGTTCCCTCCTCCTCTCTTTCCCAAGCAGGTACATCAAAGTGACAGGAAAGCCAGAAACAGGAAAGGGGTTTTAAAGGAGCATCCTTCCCTCCCTACCGGAATGGCAGTATCCCGATAGGAATTGGACCTGATTCAAAAACTGGATGCTCTTGAATTATTTGGTGTACTTTCAATATTAAGTCTACCAGAATAATGAACAAACATACCAGCTCTCTTTTGTTTAGGTGCCTGTTTATTTCATAGATGGGATCTCAAATTTAGCTCTTGCTGTTATTTTCCTTTCGTTTGTTTTCTTATAAGATTCTTTCAAAGAATCTTCTCATTTGATGATGATGATCACTGCCTTAATAAAGTCATTGTCAACTCTTAGCAACCACACAGAAAGAATTTCTCCATGATGATCTATTCCTAAGCTGGCCCTTCATCTTTTCCAACGGTGCATTCATTGCTATTGTAATTGAGACTATCCACCTCACTACTAATTGTCGTCTTGTTCTCTTTCCTTCCCCTTTTTGTTTAAGGTCACTTCATCAGGATAGGGAAAATTGTCATAAAACAATAAGAGAGAGTTACTCAGATGCAGTATCGTAACCAACATATGAATTGTCCAACAATTGTAATTCTTTTTCTTCAACTTGCTCCTCATCCACTGATTCTGCAAAATGTTGCACTTTTGCTTGCTTCCAAACAAAAGTGCAACATTTTTGTTGCAAGTAAAAGCAAAAAAAAAAAAAGGCAAAAACAATGTATTTAGCATCAGCACAAAATATTTTGACTGCATAGCCCTATGCCTATAGAATACAGTACATACTTTTGCAAAGAGAATCTGCTAAATAATGGCAAAAGAATTTTGCCATTATCAGAACATGCTGATGGTTCAGACTTCACCAAGAATACATATTATTTGTATAATGATGGAATTTCTTCCTTATTTTTGTGTCGTTGACATAGATTATATACAAGGAATTATTTTAGGTTAAAACTACAAGGTTACTCCAAATATACCACAGAGGTGCCCTACTGATGTTGAAATGAGTTAATTAAATGTGAAGACACAAATCGGATTGAGGGTTCTGTATAACTAATGTGATATCTTTTCAGGAGCAGGAATTTAAAATGTGACATTTCTTTGGGCTCAAATGAGGAGAGAGAAAGAATACAATAGTCTAATTGCGTTGAACTTGCAAACCATTTCCTGTCTATCTTTTTATTAAATTTTGCTTTAGATTAAGATATTCTATTATGTAGAGTTTCATTTTTCTTTTTAGTATTTTACATACCAGAACTAAAGCCTCTGTTGAATGATCAGAAACATAACCAATTTTTCCCATTAGGCATTTGGGATTCACATTTGTCATACTGCTGCTAAAATGTTCAAGCCTAGACAAAATCAGTCAGTTTGATATAGAGGTTCGAAAGTTAGACCTGTTATGTGGATTCTACGTATATGTTTAATGTTAAATTTATTTGATATTTGGATCATTTGATCTTCTTTTTATACACTATTTTGTTTCTTTTTTAATTGTTGTTAATATTGGGTGTATGTTTTTCTGTTTTGCATTTTATTATTGTCAAACAATTTTTTTTAAAGTTTGAAAGTTAGACCAAATCTAGGAGCATATGGTTAATCTCCACTTGCATGTAAAGTTTAGTAGGTGATTTTAACTCTTAGCCTATTTTATATCCTAAAGGGAATTTTGGAGGGTTGTGGAGAATAATCATGTCTGCTACTCATAATTATGCGGAAAGCAGTTATTCAGTAGTCAATAAATATGATTATTTTACTTGGTGTTTGGTAAAATGGCAAAAACTGTGAAATGTGACATCAACAATACTTAAAGTTCAAGTAACCATTACATAGAACATAATCCTTTAAGCTTTGCAAGTAGGGAAATATTTGTGATCTTGTCACATTTTGATCCACAATTACCTGGTGAGAGGAAAAGTCCTGGTCAGTGTTTATGCATGTTCTGCTAAATGAAAAACAAAGTTCATAGTCATCAAATTTTCCTTTGTACCAGAACAGTAGTTTTGTGGTAGCTCTCTTAGGTAGACCAAACTATGAAATCAATTCCACAAGAAGATAGGATGTACTTTTATTTAGTTTGGCTATCATTATAGAAACTTGCATATCTGGTTGTGCTGTGTCTATTCTAATTATTGTTCAGAGATTATTGAATCTCTTCCAAACATTATCTGGACTTCAAAAAATGTTTTAACTCCTTTTGCCTTGACAAGAGCTTCTGTATATCTCCATCAAGGTCATTTTCCTTATTATTTATGTTCTGCATGATTAGCAATTAGGTTATGTCTGTGTGAATGTGAATAAAAGCAATTGATCTTTAAAAGCCTTACCAAAGATCTTTGAACTTATAGAATTTTCCTGGAGAAAAAAAAAGGAGGGGGGTTCTATCAGTCTTGAACCCATCTGTTCAGAATCCCACGTTTTTGACAAATTTTAGATGATAAATTTTTATCACTGTGGCTTACCAAGTCATCATTATGTTTTTTAAAATTCTTTGAATTAATCTATATATTTTCCTCTTTCAATAGTCAAATTTGCATTATATTTATTATTATTATTAACTTGCATTAAATTATAATTTC
This sequence comes from Ptyas mucosa, assembly GCA_012654045.1. Taxonomy (NCBI): domain Eukaryota; kingdom Metazoa; phylum Chordata; class Lepidosauria; order Squamata; family Colubridae; genus Ptyas; species Ptyas mucosa. The sequence goes on from WNWU01013616.1 coordinate 2,954,413, forward strand.
TGTAACTGTTTTGTTTTTATTGTTTATCTTCATGTCTTTCTTTGTAAACTAAAAAGTCATTCAGTTTGCACGTATTATAATTAGGAGTTTCCTGGAAACGTACTTACAAACCCCCAAGGATGGCTCTGCTCAAATGTCTCTAAAGATTTTCAAGCTACTTAATAAATAAGAAACAATCATCACCTGAATGTATTAACAACTCCTGTCCTTACCCACAGCCTTTAGTGTTCAGTGGCTTAGTTCACTCTCAACCAAGCCATTTAAACAGCTAGTAGCTGTATTCACATAACGTGATAAGCTTGATTAGATATAACTTTCTTAGCATGTAATGCAAACCAAACTTGTTGGCAGCTTGAATGAACCCAACCAGAGTGTGATCATGTGCAAAGGATCAGGACACATACGAATATTGCGTTTAGATATCACTAATGTATTGCTTTTAAAAGTTACTTTTATTTGTACAAAATGTGTTTTTTTCTATGACTTGAGTGAGATGTTTAATCTTCTATTAATGCTGATTTTGATCTTTAAAAAGAAATATTTAGAGCCATAACTTCTTTTTAAAAATTGAAAGAATTCAAGCAACAATTGAGATCTCAGTTATTGCTGATTGATCAGTAATGAGCATCACAACCTATAAGGAGGTACATGACACTCCTGTTCTATACATAACTTCACAAATTAACAAGCAATATACCGGTATATAAAATACATCACTATCAAAGAGATTATCCTCAACGTATTCTAACAGTTAATATTTGAGTCCAGCCATTCTTATACTCAAAAGGTCCCCAATTTTACTGATGTAACAGGCTGATGGTTCTTATATCAAATTAAGATCAAGATGAGATAAAGGACATTCTTGATGAGTCCCACAAGAGGTCTTGATAAATGAAGAGATAACTTAATTTATAGTACATTAGCAAAAGAAATAGAGTAGCATATTTTTATCTTTCAAGTAGCAAATTTGTATTGCTAAAATGCTTGGTACAGAAAATCCTACTGTGTACCCTATCAGATGTCTTTTGCGCATTCAGGAGGTAGGAAAACTCTCACTCTGATTTCTGAATGTATACTCAGCTTGTTCAGGATGGATATTTTTGTTCAATCATGTTTGATTTGTAGAGATTTCTGGGACAAGCCTCTGCAGTTTTCTTCTCAAAGTTTTTCAGAAGTGGTTCGCTTCCTTACTAAGGCTGAGAGAAAATCACACGCCCGAGGTCACCCAGTTGGCTTGGTGCCCAAGGCAGGATAAGAACTCATAGTCTCCATTTCTAGCCTGATGCTTTAATCACTATACCAAACTGGTTCTCTATTTATATGTTTTATATTTATACATACGAAAGCAAAGATTATAATATACGCTGTTATCTGTTTTCTATGAGCCAAGGTCATTATTAAAATAAAAAACAAACTTTTGCTTTTATCATATAATGCCTAGAGGAAGCAAACCAAAATACTATGATAGATAATATCTGACTGTGATTAAGTTCCTCTTTGTTTAATTAAGGAATTAAAAGGCTGTTAGTAAAAATCATCCTAACCTGCACAGGATTGTGACAATAAATAAATAAAAGAGGAAGTTACTTTTTTAATATACCAAAGACAAACCTGGTAATAAAATTTTAATATTTTATACCATCTTCCCTCAGCCAGTCTTGTGTAATTTCCTTTGCACTTATACTTTGGATGATTCAAAATGAGTTTAATGGGGTAAAACTTTAAAGTTGTCATAAACATTTATGGTATTTAGTGTTAAACAATAAAGTATATTTTTAATGGATATGAAGAAAACATGCTTGGCACACTTTGCAGATTGTTAGAGTAGACTTGACAATGAATGGCCTATTTTAGAGAATTATTTTTCAACAAAGGATCTTTGTCAAATATAGCAATAGCACTTAGACTTATATACTGCTTCATAATAGTTTACAGCCCTCTCTAGGCGGTTTAGAGAGTCAGCGTATTGCTCCCTACAATCTGGGTCCTCATTTTACTCACCTCATTTTACTTCCTCCTCAGAAGGGAGGAAGGCTGAGTCAATCTTGAACAGATCAGGATTGAACTCCTGACTGTAGCAGATTTAGCCTGCAATACTGCATTCTAACCACTGCGCCACCAGGGCTACTTTATACCAAATATAGGTATTTATTATAAAGGCATAATACTGTAATAGACCAGAGGCTTTAAAATTGTCCATCCACAGTTAGAACTGGCTCAATAGGCAGAACAAGTATATAACTGACTTGGACACAGTCTTCATCACTGCAACAAGTTATTGTTTAAGTTATACTAATTATTTTTAAGTATGTATTTTAGATAAATGCAAATTTCATGGAACTTTTGGGAAGTCATCCACCTCTGTAAACCTCTTTCCCAGACGCAATACAGAACATTTCATTGTATTAGTTACAAATGTAGTTTTTTCCCACCCTGGAAGTGGAATTTATTGTTGTGACCCAGGCCCAAGTAGGTAGTAATCGACACAAACAAACAAACAAACAGACTTTATTAGAACAGCTGAGAATTAACTCATTAATTGATCCAAAGTAAATTAAAACAAACTCTTCATAACACAAATTCTTCAGTCTAATCACCAACCTTGGTATAATTAGGCAAACTGCCAAAGGCTTCTCTTGGCAAAACTTCAAAAGCAGAAGACGCCGACAAGAGATAAGTGCAGCAAGACTAACAACAGTTGTTTTCCGACAAAGAGCCCAAAAGCCGTTGCTGGTCTTTTAAGCCTTATGGGAGGGGCCAGTCATCTCTTGGCCCTACTCCCGAGTCATCCTCTTTGTTTTAACTGCTCTTGCTTTCTGGCAGATCTCATACGTGCACTAGGAACAGGCTCCTCCTGTTCCTCTGCCTCTCTACTGTCAGCCTCTGGAGGCTCCGGAGTCCGCACATCACTCCCCGATGGCCCTGGCCCCATCTCTGCCTCTGATGCAGAGCCCTCATCTGGGCCTACCCCAGCCTCCAGGACTGGCCCATGTTCTTCCTCAGCCTCTCGCTGTCCAACTCCGCTGCCAGCTCCACAGGCTGCTGGCGAACCACAACATTTATATTGCTCAATAAAACTCCTTTGATTTAATGATGAAATAAATAATATAAGTCAAATATTTCTTTTCACAGGATAGAACTTTCAAAATTGGAAATAATCAGTTTGAATTTGAGACCACAGTGGAACAAAGAGAAAATGGAAAATATTTCTTTGAAAGCCCAGAGGTAAACATTTTCTTTTTTTAAGAACAATTTACTGTTTCTTTCTCTTTTTCTCTCTTTGCATTGTTATAGAACAATTAATCATGTTTTTTTTAAATGGGAGTGTAGTCATAGTTAGGTTGATTAAGAGGGTAGTAGATTCACAATGAAGTTGATTTCATGTAATATTGGGAAAGTCCTATTTTTCCCCTGTCACCTATAATTGGTATATTATTGGCCATGTTCAGAGAACTGTTGACAATATTTTTGTGTGGAGAGAAAATGGCATTGATTTCCTGTTGGTGTGTTCATAAACAGACTATTTATGAATGCTCCTTTTGATCTCATGTGGCAGGAAATATGTCATCTTTCATATAACATATATCGTATGCCTCCTGCAACGGAGGTAAGAAAGTAGAGGAGGTTTGGTTTTGAAGACCTATCTAAGATAAATTATAAACTCGGCTTTTGATGTCATTCAAATGTTCTCTGTCGGATAAAATGTACTTATGATAGTTATACATATGACAGAACAGATGGTTCTGGAAACTCTCATCCCATGAGCTTTTGCATGGGAAGAAAATTTATAGTAATGGGAGATACTTTTAGAATGTAAAGTACATTTTTTGTCTGCTTCATTCATATTTTTTCTTAGTTCTTTGAAAGACACATTTTTGAAACAAGAAAATAAATATACTTACTTAATTTTTCTTTTATAGCCTAGCTGAGTAAGCACTTTGCTTCCACTTTATATGGTCCTAGAGTTAGTAAGTAAAACTAAATGTGAGTCAAGAAACATAGAAGTATTGTTTTCATATAATTCATGGTTAATTTATGGAATACACTGCCATAAAATGGGTAACTTAAAGGACCAGAGAATGTTGGTGCAGGTTAAGACTGTTTTCTAGCCATGATGCTTACATATTGATTCCACTAACCAGAGGCAGTATATTTCTCAATAATAGTTCCTGATGAATGAAAGTAGCAAATTCCGGAATTAGTTGTGGGACTGCATACAATAAATACTTTAATCTGTTTCTAGAATAGCTCTTCTGTTTTCCAATAACAGAGTAACATTTTTGGTGCATTTATTGGCTTTCTGCTGCACAATTCTTTTTTGTGTGTGTGTTGGAAAAATATAACTATGAATATATCTACTTAGGTGACTAATATTGCAGTAGTTTTAGATATACGGCCAAAAACATTGGATAATAATAAATGAAATTGATGGTGATGGTGGTTAAACACTCAGCTAGATATTTAGGCTGGATTTGACATTTTTATCTACCCATTGAGTCCTTCCCAAGGACCTAGGATAGGAAGATGATGTTGTTCAATGCTGTTAAAGGTATCATCACATAATATAAGCTGTTATCAGGTCCAAGCCCAAAGACAATACAGTGAAATCCAATTTAGCCCAATCCAAACTATGCCTAATGGACAGATTCTTGCCAAAGTAAAGTTACAACCTTCTAAGTTACAAGGTATATCCCGACCAATTTTAATGGGCAGAATCTTGTCAAAATAAAGTTATATAACCTTCTAAACTACTAGGTATATCCTGAGTATTCCCCCCTCCTTGAGAAAGCTCTGTGCTGGCAAAACTCCGCTCTCCGCTTCTCCAGGTGCACATTCCATCACCACTGTTCCAAGTAAAATTGCCTTCTGCAATTGACTGATGGTGATTTTGTCAGTGCCGAGAGTGTTCAAATGATGCTCCTGATTTGGAATTGCATCCAAGGGGCCTATTACTATGAGTACTATTATTATTATGGTTTGATTGCACAGTCATTTAGACTTGACATTTTTGTCCACTTATTGAGTTCTTCCCACGGACTTGGGACAGGTAAATGTTGTTGAATTTTAATATTAAAAATATTGTCCCAGGATGTAAGCTGTTCCAAGTAAATCTGCTTTTTGCAATTTTTTTTTATTTTCAGATTACCAATATTGAAAATGAAACCCTGCCATTGAGTTTATTCATTAAAACAGATAAAGATAAAATTGATAGCAAGTTAATTGGTAAGTATCCAGCAACCAAAAATGAAGAAGAGAAATAGAAATTAATGGGAAATATTTTCATTTCTCTAAGGTCGTATCTTTTCAGAGTTGTCCGTTATTTAAATGATGAATATATACTTATCAAAAGGATGAACAATTAGTCACATAAATTGAAAACCACGGTAGGTCAAAATTACTATACAGGTAGTCCTCAACTTAAAACAGTCCATTTAGTGACGGTTCAAAGTTACGACAGTACTGAAAAAAAGTGATTTATGCTGCAACACTTAACAACTGTTGCAGCATCCCCATAGTCACATGATCAAAATCCAGCCATTTGGCAAGTTACTCATATTTATAGCAGTTGCAGTCTTCCAAAGTCATGTGATCCCCTCTAGCGACTTTATGACAAGATGACTCAATGGGGAAACCAGATTCATTTAACTACCATGTTACTAACTTAACCACTGCAGTGATTCACTTAACACTATAGCAAGAAAGGTTGTAAAATGGAGCGAAATTAACTTAGAATTTTGGGCTCAAATGTGGTTGGAAGTTGAGGACTACGCCTGAGTGGCGTAGAAGGCTACTGCCTCCTACTAAGGCAGCATTTAACATCCAGCTGCCTGCAATCACTGCGAGTTCAATTCTCACCAGGCTCAAGGTTGACTCAGCCTTCCATCCTTTCTAAGGTAGGTTAAATGACGACCCAGTTTGTGGGGGCAATAAGCTGACTTTGTATAAAATATACAAAAGTATGAAGGCTATTGCTTAGTGCATTGTAAGCCGCCCTGAGTCTCCGGAGAAGGGCGGCATATAAATAATTTTTTTTTAAAAAAATTAGTATTATATATCAAGAGGAGATTAAAGCAATTGTTCAACTTTCTCATATCATTTGCAAAGTAGGGTGAGAAAATAAAAGAAATGTCTAATAGTTTCTGCACTTTTATCTAATTCCTTCCAAGTTCTGATATATCACGTCTGAGTCTAGCCTAACCACAAGTTGCTATTGAAACTAATTCTGTGTATAAACGGCCACATTTTCTTTTCTCATTTCAGACATTCCACTCTATAGGCAATAAATCAAGATTTTTGTTCCTTTGTGATACTATTACCACTGCTTTTTTAAACTTTAGATCAGTATGCATGAGGATATTTTTGATTACAATCTAGAAGTGTTTTTCTGAAAGCATAAATCCAGCCAGTATATTTTATGGCTGGGCAGGAGGGTCGATTACAATGAGTAATTAAACTTGACAGAATCAAACCATAACCTTCCAAAGCCATTTTAGTAATCCTTTTGCTGGAGTTCAGTGTCATGTGTATCTGATATGTCCATATTCCTATAAATCTTACAATCTCTAGCTGTAATTACGAGCAATAGTAATCCTTTTTAATGATTGTAACAATTTCTAAATAAATATATTCTTTTTCAAAATATCCTCTCAACCCAAATAGACTACATCTTATTATTTGTCAAGATAAATGAACCATTGATGGAATGTATCCACCTAAAAAAAAATCGTAGTGTACGTTTTACTAAGCATTCCCAAGGAAAATAAATAAAATATTGTTCAGGTATAGGCTGCATGATATCCAACAGCAAAAACCCTTTTTTCCCCAAAATTAAAACTGGGGATTGGAGCGGGGATTAAGTCTATCCTTAATCTCCCCCAACTCGGAAAATGGCATTAAATCAATTGCTATTTGGGGTTCTTTGGGGTTCTTTAGGAGAATAAGGCTAGTGATTGAACTGGTTTACTTCACAGTTTTTAAACTCTAAAAAGTATAAAATGGAACAGGAAAAAAATCAAGCCAACATCACCACACAATCAATGCCACCCATGATTAAGTAACAGTAACATTAGAGTTAGAATAGACCTTGAAGGTCATCTAGTCCAACCTCCTGCTCTCACAGGAGACTTATACCATTTCTACCATTTTTCTCCAAAAAGAAGGCCGGGTCTTATTTTCTTTTGACCCCTGAAAAAATGGCTAGGCCTTGTTTTTGGAGGGTTCTAATTATTGACTCACCTTGCGGCAGTGGCACCGACAGCCCCAGCCAGCAGGAGCCCACTGTTGGCTCACTTCTTCTGTGGCCACTTGCCACCACTCGCACGCCACTCGCATCGCCACAGCCTCCGTTTTGCCTTCAGATGCCTTCCGGCAGGCTCTGCAACCAATAACAGAGCTCTGTATCCAGCATCTGAAGGCAAAACAGAGGCCAGGGCGATGCGTACAAGTAGCAGTAAGCAGCCGCAGAATAAGGCAAGGCAGGTGTCATGGTTTGCGAGGCCTGGTAAGTAGGGCAGCTCCACCCACCCCTACCCCCACCCTAGCTTATTTTTTACCTGTGTGCCTCTCCCCATCCCCTGCACCACAAGGTAGGTGGTGTCTTTATTAGCGCTAATTTTGTGGGTGGGGCTTAATTTGATCACATGCGCTCAAAAACATGATAGGGCTTCTTTTCAAGGTGGGTCATCTTTTGGGAAACAGGGTAAATAGATGGCTGCCAAGTCTCTTCTTAAAAGCCTCCAGTGTTGGGCACCCACAATTTGTTCCACTGGTTAATTGTTCTCACTGTTAGGAATTTTTCCCTAGTTTCAGGTTGACAATTCAGATATTGCTTACCACTTACTGTATTACATAACACAGTGGATATCTTTTTGTTGACCATGCTCAAAAAAATAATAATTCATCCAATAATAATTGCAAAGAATAAAGCTCAGTTCCTAAACTACAGTATATGCATCTAAGCCTATATGCATCAGTTAAGTCCCTTTCAATTTAGTCAATGCTATGTTACAATCCCAAAGGAATATTTTAGAAATTCTGATTTTTGTATATGCTCCTGCTTTATCTTTTTAAAAAAATCAATTGGAAATAACAGATTGCCATCTATCTGAAATAGCTCGTCAAGCTTAGAGAAAGTATAAAAGGAAATGAGAAACAAAGTGTGAAAGATTTTTTTATCATTACAATCCATTTTTATGTGTATATTATTACTAAATTTAATAGCTGGATGTAATTACATCATTAAATCGATCACTTTGGTTATTTATCTTTATTATGCGTATTTCTATATTGTCCAATTCTCAAGACTAATGCTTATTCAGAAGAGAAGCAATTATTGCATTTCCAACTGTAAATGAATTCCTTTCTTTCGATCGCCTATTTTAACTAAAGGAAGTAACATTGGTATCTAATACTTTTTTTTATAGCCACTGGAGACTTTGAACAATGTTAAATTCAATATAGCCCTTTTATCCTTTGTCCTGTTTTATCAATGGTCTCCCAGCTAGAATCTAAAAACGATGGATGAGGGCTAGAATCTAATGTCAGGCTTGCTGCTGATACATTTAATGAGCTGATCAGTAACAAAACTTATTAACATTTTGAGCTCTGTATCTGTATTATATATAGCTGTGAGGACATTCAGTATATTACAAGTCTAATTTGGAGACAGTTTGAAGGCTGGCTTTTGCAGACACAGGAGTCATTCTCATTTCTGCATGACCAGATGAAATATATTTTGAATCACTTGGTTAGATATAGAGGACTTGCAGATAGATTTCTGAAATACAGATTTTTGAAATGGAATTATCTCAGCCTCTGTCATGACTCCTATCAGTGTTCCCTTCAAATGGATTATATGTACATATACAATTCAGAAGCTGAAATCAACCCACCCCCCAAATGATTTCCATTAAAAGCATATGCCTTCTATCAGAAGTCCATATTTATACATGCCTATTTTAGGAATTCAGAATGAAACCTAAGACATTATAGAGATTGTTTCTTTGTCAAATCTGACTATTAATCATACAGCTAACTTGTCTTTTCATAGATTTTAATGACCTGTTCATATGAATTAATGAACCAGTGACAGGGAGCATAGTGCTCAGAACTTACTCAGGAAGAAATATCAGAAGGTCTCTGATAATACTTTTTCATATTAACAAATTTTATGAAAAGGGATAAAGTTTTATGAAAGTTTCTGAAAGCGTGTGCTTTTTAAGAAAACATGTTAGTGTGAAAAGGAGCTACCAAGCCAAGATCTTGGTTATAGTAAACTAACATGGTTGTGCTCCTCCAGATAACCAAGAATAAGGGTAATGAAAAACAATGTCCTTAATTGATACCAAGAAAACTAGAATTATGTTGTATCCATGAAACCACCACAAGTTGAATTAAAAACTTCCTTTTAATGGAGGAAATAATCTACAATTCTTGTAACAGGCAAGGGAAAACCCATAAAGATAAGAGTAATATTTTGAATCTGAAAATAAATGCGAGATACGTGATTGTAATGCAAAAGTGTACTTAGACTATGATAGGAGATACCTTCTTTTTCTTTTCCAGAGAGTATATTTTTATCTTTCGGACAAGAAGAATGTGACGAGAGAAAAATGTATTTTTTTATAATGGAAGACCTCTCACACTATTGTATCATGATATCTGAGAGTAAGAATTATAACTAAAAATCAGTTGCAATTTGGGCAAGACGGTCACAAATTCTCTGAGTCCTATGTAATTTGCAACCTTCTCCCATCATAATCTAAGGAGTGTTGGACTAACATTAGGAAAATCCAATCTTTCATCCTCAGTGAGAATTAATTAATTAATTAATTTGTTTGTTTGTTTGTTTGTTTGTTTATTTGGATTTATATGCCGCCCTATCTCCACAGGACTCAGGGCAGCTCACAACAATAAACAAAACAAACAGACCGTTAAAAACAAAGTCCATAATAAAATTGACAGAAAATCCAATAAAACCCAATTAAATTCTATTAAAAGCTCCCTCAGTCTAGGGCGGCTAGATGAAATAGCCACGTTTTCAGCCCAAGGCGGAAGGAGCGAAGGTCGGGGGCCATCCGGAGCTCCAGAGGGAGTTGATTCCAAAGGGTAGGTGTGCCTATAGAGAAAGCTCTCTCCCTGGGGGTCACCAGCCGACACCGTCTGGCTGACGGCACCCTGAGTAGGCCCTCCCTGGGAGAGCGTACCGGGTGATGGGAAGCTGTTGCTGGCTGCAGATGGTCTGCCAAGTATCCCGAGCCTAAGCCATTTAGGCTAGTCACAGCCCAATTTACCTGTTACTTGGGGATGGGAGGGGGAATGGAAGAGGGAATACAACATATTCCTTGTTGAGCTAAGAAGCCAGATATAAATTTAATAAAGAAAAGAGCAACATAAGAGAAATAAGAAATTTGATAATGATAATCACTTGTATATTTCAGTTCGATGGCCATTGATTAAGAATGTTTAAACACGCTGGTATTATTTGTTATTCTTACTTTCTTGGACTAGTTCTCCAATCCTTACAGCTGTGAATGCTTTAAATGAGATTTGAAAGCATTAAAAGGCTTGAGCAAATCTCCTCCTTTAAACAGATGTGTTTTTGGTGGTTGTTTTTTTTTAGATTCTGAACATATGTCAGCTCATTAAAGTTTTGTGGGTTTTGTGTCTCTGCAGTTTTCTTGGCAAGATTTTTTGGAAGTGGTTTGTCATTACCTCCTTTCTTATTATGGTAGATTTTTTAATATCACTGATTGAAACAGCTAGTGATTGTTGTTTTTTCAGATGTATACAGAAGCCTGAAAAAAAGATGCAGCTCTTTTTAAGAGAGTATGTGTTCACTCTTCCAGATTATTTTCAAACATGGCCAGCTCTATATAACTGTTTAACATGCTGGATTTACTAACTCTGTCCTGATATTAGAGGACAATGTCTGGAATTTATTTATTATTTGCTTATTAGATTTTTATCCACCTTTATTACTTTATGAATAACTTTATAAGTGAACATACCTAATAATCTTCCTTCCTCCTATTTTCCCCACAACAACGTTGTATTATTGCAAGATTCTTTCCTTCTGTAAATTCAGCTCCAGTTAACTTTATCCATCCACAAACACAAAACCTAAGGGGTCTATACAGGCTTAAGAGAGACTCTGGTTTTTTCCATGATTCATGATCATGATAACCAAAAGTGGCAGGGCATTTTTTTATCGGGATTTCAGTGCTCTGCAGTACTCCCCTACCCATGGTCTCTGACCTTATCTGTCAATCTCAAAGCATGCCAGAAAACTATTTGGATTCCCTTGATTTTAAATTGAAGTGTAAAATGTTGAAGATATAGATTGAGCGATATTGGTATATCAAAATACTGAGTGAAAGTTTCTCTTACACTGTTTGAATTCTGACTATAGGTATACCTCAGCATACTCATTAAAGTAATTTTGGAAAGTTTGATTTTATTGTTAGGGACTGTCTGGATTTTTGCTAAAAATATGTTGCATTAATTAAATAGTAGGGACTGTGTTCATAGTAGGAAGACTCTATAGAATGGAATGTCAGTACAAACCAAATTAAAGAAAATATATTTTATTTGAGGAAAAATCTGAATCAAAACAACCATATTTAACAATAGTTTTGGCTTTATGTGTTTTCAATATCCCATCCCACAGTGTTTTGTCACATCTATGTTATCATTTACTTTCAAATTACTTTTTCAGAATCTATATTCTTTGCAAAATACAGAATAAATTGCTTCGTATTTATTCCTTATTTGCTTCAAACAACTAGTTTCCAGTCCTCTTGTTCCAACTTTGCTCATTCACTGTACTGGTTTTTTGCACTGGTGTTTCTTGACAAAACTTGCTTTTTCTTCTGGTCCTTACCTCTACTGGCCTGCCGTTATCACAAATTGTCTGAGGGAACTTGGGCCTGACCCCTGGGTGGTCTAGCTTTAACATGCCACAGCTACCAAATTAAGAACAATTTGAGAACTGCTAAAGACAGAAATGATAAAGCCATCTCCATAGGTCAGTCTATAATGTGTCAGTCTGACAAAAAAAAAAAAAGCCTGTAAAGCAAATGATCAGTAGATTACTGAATTGCAGGAATCAACTACATGAGAAGTAGAACAATAGCAATGAATCTTCTTTCGTCCCCTCTCTGTATCATACAAGAGTCATTCTTAACCAGGCTTAAATAGCTAAGCACAGTCCACTAAATCTAAAAAGAAACTAAACAAATGCTGCATTGGAGCATCATTTTGTTTCACCTCATTGCTTTGCTTTGCCTCTTATCCTGATCCATGCTTCCATTACAATTTGTTTTTGTGGCTCCGAATTGTGGACTAGAAATTGATACTAAGCAGATGCACATTACTTTTGTAGTGACTTTATATAGCTGTTCTTATGGTCGAGATGACTGCAGTTTATGTCTCGCTGCTGATCCACAGTACCAGTGTGTCTGGTGTGAAGCCAGGGATAGTTGTGTTTTCACAAAACGTTGCTCATCTTCTACAACTACCTGCCCTGCTCCAGTCATTACTCAGGTAAATGAATGTCACATAATTTCATGATATTGTTCTGATTATTAAACCATCAATTTGCGATGCAGTGCTGGGAGCAGTTAGCAAAGTAGGTCATGTCCCATAATAAATAATCTCTGTATTTTCCCAACGTCATCTGTATTTTCTTACCATCAAATTGCAAAGTGGTAAATAGTAAGAAGTCTGAACCTAGGTTTCAGGAAGGGGAAGAGTTCATAAAAGGCCTTCTGTAGTGTGGTGGAAGATGGACAAATCCTATTGATTTCAGAAGCTACTGATTTGCAGATTCCATCATTCCTCAGCATTGCTGTTTTGGTTTGTGTAAGATTGACGAGAATAAGAGTTGCCTGTCAGTGAGATGGGTAGCATATAAATTTAATTAATAAATAAAAACAAATAAGTAAACAATATCTGGAAGACAAAATATTAGAGCACCTAAATAATCACTAGGATTTTTTGATATAGAAGGTGTCCTATGGCTTACAAAGATTAATCAAAATATGTCAACAGTGCCAAAGATAATAGCTTTTAAAAGAAAACCTATAACGTTTTTGGAATCCAAGTCCCCCGGATATATTTCTGTTTTTCCTGTCAGTTTGGGAACCTACTATTTTAAGCTAATTCAACTGCTACCGTGACATTTCATATATGTTTGTTAACCGCCTAGTTATTATATTATTTTATATAATATGGGTGGCAATAATAATGTTTCCTGCACATTTAGATTGAACCAAAGAATGGACCTCTAAGTGGTGGAATTTTGTTAACAATAAGAGGATCTAACTTGGGCGTAAAGGCTGAAGATGTCAAAGAAATAATGGTAGCCAACACTGAATGTCAATTTAGAGAAGAATTCTACTCTGTTTCTACCAAGTAAGTAATTTCTGACAACTTTGACAAAGAAGTAAAAATAAAGTCTACGTATCAATGACTACATAAATGTAAAATACAGTAACTTTAAATATAACAAATATAATGCAGAATTTGACATATACAATAACTATTTAATTATTATTTTGTTTAAATAATGTTTCAAGGTATAATTAAAATATTAGACAATAGCCATCTATTTTTATAATCTTGGGGCTACAATCCAAGTTGTTTTCTGTTTACTTCATCAACTGATATCTTCAATGATATCATTGAGGAAAGATTTCTGCACTTTGACAAAAATTGAAAGTTTTCTCTTCAAATAAATGATATAACTAATTGCTTGTTTATCATAACGATCCTAGGAGAATGAGACCCTATAAACATATATTTTTTTACTTCTTGGTTTTATGCTTAGGTGCTAAATCTGTGTGTGTTCTTGTATGCATGTAGTTCAAGAATGGACTAGCTGGTAATATGCACTCTTAAAACTTTATATGTCTTTTTTGTGCTTTTATAAACAGAATTGTTTGTGAAGTTGGGCATGGATCAATAGAAAAAACAGGCGACATTCAAGTTAATATAAATGGACAGTACGGCACATCCACAAATGAAGTGCAATTTACATATCAGGTGAGTGTATATAGGTATATACGTGTGCATGGAAAATCTTATTCCTTTTTTATTTACTGGATATTTGATTTGTTATTGAGGAACCCTAAACATCATCTCCGAAGTAAATCAATAAGCCTACTGATATCATACTGAGAAAACTTATTACAACTGTAATAAGTTATAGTGAAAAGCGGGAAGATAGTTAGTTCATTCTATACAGTAATAGGAATCCCTTATGCATTTGAATATTTTCTTCTGGAATCAGTGTAGAAATGCAAGGTATTATTTTGCTATAATTCCACTTTATGCAAGACCAAAGTTTTGTCATGTTTGGAAACTATTAATTTGTAGGTAAAATAGAACTCTAATGAAAATGACTGTGCCCTGTAATATTTCAGATAATACAGAGAACATAAATTTTCTTTCAGAAAATACCAGGTTAGTAATCTAATCCCATGTTATGTTGGGAAAAAAAATGTAATGTGTATATTTTTTGCCAGCAGATGGGCCTACTGAAAATGTTCAATCTAAATTGCAGATTTCCTCTTGCCTATCTCTCTTCTTTAAGGTGAAATGTGTTTTGCCAGAGAAGGAATAGCAGTCAATGGAAGTTGAGAGGGCCAAGGAGATAGAATTATTGATTCTGCTTGCAGTAATTTAAGCAGAGGTAGCTATGTTGTAGAACTGAAATGATGACCTACTCCTAAGAAAAGATTCAGCTCAGAAACCAGGTTAAGTTTTAGTAAATAGTTCATGATTCCTTCCTGAACCAATAGCTTTAATTAATGCATTGTTTCTGAAGAATAACTAAATATTTAAAAACTATTTTTTGGGAGGTTCTTATTTAAGAAAAACTTTTCATAAATGAAAAATTAAGGAAAAGTTAGCATTATGTATCCACAAATTATATAGCATTATATAGTATTATATACAATCAAAGAACAGTCTGATATGAAACCATAGAACAGAAAAATAAGACCAATGTGTCACAATCCACTTAGAAAAATGTGCAGTAATAAAATACTATATAAACTAAAAAATAAATATAAACTAAATAGTAGCCCAAGGAAGTAGCTGCATTTTCACTGCAACCGGACTGTATTTAGTTATTCTTGATTAATATTTGATTAAAGAGGATTATATAAAACTCATCTGTTCTCCTTAAAAATCACTGGAAGACAGATACTAAATAAATTTCACAAGTATAAAAATTGTAGTAAAGAAATACATGCTGTACAGTAAAACCTCTATAGAATTATAGAATTACCCTGGTATAAATGTTCAGATAGTTTTTATTAAATGTACTCTACTTAAAAAGGTTAAACGGTAAGGCATTATGCCTGGCTGAAAAAGAAAGCTTTCCTTAAACCAAAATAATTAATGTGCTTAGATAGTTTACAGGTTTCAATATATTCCTAGTAATCAGTATTCTAAAACTCTGTAAGAAACCAATTTCAGGTTGATGTTCTATGTCCCCCAGCTGTTGATAAATAATATTTTAGCCTGATCAGAGCCAGCAGAAAGAGATAAAAATTATCTTTAGTTGTTCTAATAGAAATTATTTGACTTTCTGCTGATGTAGCCCATAGTGGAACTGTCATCTGCTAGACCAGTGATCACCAACTGGTGGTCCATGGACCACTGGTGGTCTGCAGAAAAATTATTTGCATTTTTTTTTATATTGCACTAAATTAGGGATCTTCAAAGTACGACCCCTGGGCCGGATACATGCAATGAACGCTTGTGTTACTGCAGAGAGTCTCCTTCTTTAGGGTCTTTTTGTGCAGGTTGGACGGGGACAGAAATTTTGACTTGGAGTCTACTTTAGCCTCCTGGTGTGGGGTTTTGGGCAAAGGCTGGGGGGAAGCGCAGCTGGTGGCGAAGAGGGCCTTGTTCCAGTGGGACTGTATCATGGCCTGGAACTGGCTGACCGTCTCAGCCCGCTGAGCCTCCAGGTGCCAGTACCTGGCCTTGCACTTCCACAAGTCTTCCCTCTGCTTGGAAAGCCTATGCTCATAGTCTTCAATGACGTGCTTCTGCTGAGCCTCCTTCTCGGTCAGATCCAATTTGAACTGAGCCAGCTGTTTTGCCAACTTTTTCTCATGGTGGCTGCTTAGCTCCAACAACTGTTTCCTGTTGGGGCCCTAAGGGGCCCAGGCAGGCAGATGAGGAGTGGCTGGGAGGGAAGGGGTGAGTAGAGCCGAGGTGGTGCGGTGGTTAGAGTGCAGTACTGCAGCTACTTCATCTGACTGCTAGTTCAGCAGATCAGCGGATCAAATCTCACCGGCTCAAGGTTGATTCAGTCTTCCATCCTTCCAAGGTGGGTAAAATGAGGACCCAGATTGTTGGGGCAAATATGTTATTTAGTATACTGTCTTTGGTGTAAGCTGCCCAGAGTCCTCGGAGAGTGGGTGGCATAGAAATATGAATAATAAAAATAAAAATAAATAAATAGAGGCCAGTGAGGTGCCCCTCAATGTGAGTGACATCAAGTTGGCCACGCCCACCAGTCACATGACCACCTAGCCACACCCAGCCAGCCAGTCATTAGGCAGATCATATTAGTGGTCCACGGGATTTAAAATTATGATTTTAGTGGTCCCTAAGGTCCGAAAGGTTGGTGACCCCTGTGCTAGACAATACTAGAGCCAGTGGTAATGAAGAAAAAATTAGTTTCAACCAGTATGGCAATACTATCCTCCAAGCCCTATATTCAATTGCAGACATCTCCTACCCACTAGGTAGGCCAGACTATGAAATCAATCTAAAATCTGTAACACAACACTACTTTTATTGAGATTGGCTATAATAACAGAACCTTGCAAGTCTGATTGTAGTGTACTTCCTCTTTCTTCTTGTAGTTCAGTGAATTAGAATTCCAACGTTTGCTAGTTGAGGAATTCTGGAAGTTGAAGTCCACAAGTCTTAAAGTTTCCAAGGTTGGACGCCTCTGAATTAGAAAGATATCTGAGGTGCTTTTGAATGTTATCTGGCCATTTTGGACTTTAAATACGTTTTTGCCCCTTGTTCTCTTGGCAACAGAGCTTGCATATTTCCATTAAGGACATCTTCCTTGCTCTATGCTGCCTCAAACTTGAAAGCTGATTTCAAAACAGAAAGGATGGACCTGAGAAACTTAGTTTGAATGACCTCTAAGAGATTTTTTGTTAAAGAACAGCACAACTTGCATCCTATATAAAAATATGAATCAGGATTTCGGCCTCAAAAAGTTTAAAATCAAACTTCCTTCTCCTGAAAAAAAAGGAATCTCCTGATCACCATCAAATATTTAGATGCTTCCCTAACAGTGGTGGGTTGCCCCCGGTTCGGACAACAGGAACCGGGGGCAACCCACCACTGGAACTGGTAGGAAAACTGGCAGGAGGCTCCCCCCACTGACCCAGATGTCATCATAGGTGATCTGCGCATGTGCAGAAGAGCGCGCGGGCGTGATGTGAACCGGTAGTAAAGGTAAGTAGAACCCACCCCTGCTCCCTAATATATTTTGTAGTGACTTTCCTGGAACCTATAGAATAGAATCTCATTCCAAGGTATTTAAAGATCTTATTCTATGCTATGTCCACCCAGATCCTTCTGTAATGTTTCAGCTTTTAGGCAAAAACCTTTATTTCTTTACTTTAAACATTTAGAGGCTATTCAACTCCTAATGGCTTCAGCAACAATGTCAGAAAGAAAAAGATTCATATATGAATTATTCACCATTGACTAATATATATATCTGTGGGGGGGGGGAGGGGAGGGAGAGAGAGAAAAAGAGAGAGAGAACAAAAAAACCTATCAATCTATTCCAAGGATAGGATAATAGTCGTATCTTCATTATTGAAGATTGATTTATGATGATTTATGATCAATTTATAGAAGTCATAGGTGCATAATAGTTTTTAATGCCCTTCTGAGTCCAAAGTATTGGACATAAATTCTTCATCGTTAATGCAAACAGGGTTTAGGTCCTTGATGGTGAACCTATGGCATGCATGCCAGAGGTGGCGCAGAGAGCCCTCTCTGCTGGCACGCGCACCGTCACTCCAGGTCAGATCTCCGTGGCGTTTCTTTCATGAGCTTCTGTTTCCCTGCGAACAACGAAAGCGAAGCTCATGAAAGAAAAAGATCTTACATCTTGCCGCACTGCCGGTGTTGGGATGCCCTGCCTCCCGCCAGCCAGCTGGTGGTCTCTGCTATGCATGTCCACGCATGCGCGCATGTCCACGTGCATGTCTTTGCATGTCCGCACATGCGTATATTCACGCACGAACGCACTTTTCAGTTTGGGCATACATCCACGCGCAGTTTGAGCATACTCGGTGTCTAAAAGGTTCACCATCAATGGTATAGGTGTTCTGCATCCAGCAGTTTTAGAAAATGGATTTCTGAGTATTGTAACATTCCTGACATCATTTCTGTTTGTTTGTTTATGTTCTAAGACATGCATTTAAAAGAGGATGATATATCAATACCAATATACCAAATATATTAAAACAATATAACATTAAAAAAATAAAAGAAAACTTATACAGAAAAGCCTGAAGCAATTAACAGAGTAGGGAAACTGCCAGATTATTTATGCAAGCCATGGTAATTATTAAAAATTTAGCAACCTTATTGGAAATAGCTGAAGTTTGATTGCCAAGGAGAAAAATGACAATCTCCTGCTCAGAGGAGCAATTAAGTTTTTTTTACAATTGGTGTTATGATTCTGTCCTCCATTTATTGTATAGAGGGCATTCTAGCAGTATTTGTAAAATCAATTCAACTTCTAACATATACCGGTGGGATTTTCATAAGGGATACTGTAATTTGCCAGTTGGGGCCAAGATGAAGAATCTCCTTTGTGAAATATGTGAAATGTTTAAAAAGTATATGGAAATGGAGAAAGGAAAGGTGATTACTGAGTTGTAATGGAAATAGGGAACTCTCAATCTAACTGTTTGGGGATCAAAGTTCCTGTAGAGCAGGGGTGTCAAACTAACATCGTCACGGTGGTTTCATGTGATGTATTGGGACATTTTTCCCCTTTGCTAAACCGGGCAGGGGTGGAGCCAGTAAGTGATGCATCCGGGCCATGGGCCACAAGTTTGACACCCCTGCTGTAGAGAATCAGGGAGGTGATTGTCACTGCGTTCTTGTATTTCCCAGCTGAGCTCTCATTTTTGGACTAATAGACTTACTGTAGTTTTGCCAAGTCGTTATCAGTAACTAACTACTGCGTATCCTCTGCATTCCTTTTCTAGCCTTCTTCTTACTCCTTTGTTCTCCCTGCCAAGAGGTTCGGCAGGAATGCTGCCAAGATGTAGGCTATTTAGGTAGCAAGAATTTTATGTTTTTACTTTTACAATAAAAATGAGTTTTCTTAGAAATACTTCTTCAGGTTTTATTTTCTTAATGTATACTTTCGAGGAGAGCCATGGTCCGAACCGCTAAACCAGGGTGCGATTATCCCAGAGCCAGGATGGGATCAATCAACTCCCTGTCAGTGATCTTGGGATAAATAGGCAAAAAGCATTTGTAAACAAAAGGGCTGAAACATTTCTTAAATCCTGGGATGCAAGATAGCACTCAGAAGAGACTTAGACAAGCTCATTCCTGATTTATTTGGATATAGGAAGGACCTTAGTTTTTTGGGAGTTGGCCTGATCTGGAAATGAACTATACAGAAAGAATTGAAGTATACTTTATTGAAACAATAATACAAGAGTCATGCATGCCTGATTGCACTTTATCTATCCTTATTCTTATATACCAAGGAATATTGTTGATTGTTGACAAGGACTTTTAAAATTTTAATATCCCTCCCCCCCAATTTAAACCAATAAAAATTGTTTTAATTTTTTTTTCATATTTAATCCCTGCAAAGAATTCTTTTGGAGTTGTTGCATGAAAGTCGTTTGCTTGATTGATCCAGTGAGTAGACTTTACACAAAGTAAATGCATGATAATTTTGTTTTTTGTGCTTTGAGTGAAAACTCTGGATTGATCTGTTCAATGATCCATTGCTTGATTGCTTTCTTGGCTATCCATGGTGTTCTTTGGACTCCAACACCAAATTTCAAAAGTTTCTTTCTGCTTCTTCAAAATTCAACTTTCACTTCCTTAGAGTATCACAGAAAAAGCATTGCCTGTATGATTCTGATCTTTGTAGTTATAAACACATCTTTTCCAAGGCTTTCATGGTTAATCTACTAAGTGCTAGTTTATGGCATGTTTCTTGACTACCATTTCCTTTCATGTTGATAGTTGATCCTAAAATATATCACTTCAGTATTTTCATTATCAGTTCTAAGTTGCAGTACATATTATAATTAGTTACATTTAATCTTAATACTGTTTTTGCATTGAGTTCCGACTTTCATTATTGAATTTTGAAGATTAGTTTGTCCAGACACTTATTGGTGTTGGGGTTTTTTTGTTCTTATTTTTAATGTAAGCCAAGCAGAATAATTGTGAGATCAGGCAGCTCTAAATCTCAAGAAAAAATAAATCAAATGTTGATTTAAGATCAAGAAAGCCCTATATAAAGGATACTGAATTGTCTAGATGTACAGTATTTGTTGTACAGGTGATACAACACAAAAATATGGTTGAGAAGCAAATTCCCCATTTGAAATCTTCATATTCCAATTCAGTTATTCCATCCAACCTATTCTGCCAATTCTGGTTCAGATATCTAAAATGAAATCTACCTAGTATACTCAAAAGGCTAATAGATTAGATGAATCCCCTTGTGTCTTGTGAATAAGCATAGCAATCACCTTCCTCTAGTCCTTGGGAATATTTACTCTTTGGAAGTAAATAAAGAAGAAAGAAGAGCTGCCCGTGTATTAAAAAGCATATTAAGAAATTCTGGGGAGATACAGTTCTACCTGGGACTTAAGAAATCTGAAAGGGAGACCAGCAGACGAGAATCTTAACATGGTGAACAATGAACCATGAAGGCAGTCGGTGAATCATAGGGCCTTCGTTTCAAAAGATAGTTTGAAATTGCTTTGAGATGAATAGGGTAGATTCCTATAATACATGGATAAGTAATCTAGTGCCCACCAAGCATTTTAGGTTTCAGTTCTATTAGATACAGCTAATATAATCGGAAGTAATAAAAGCTGTAATTGAAAATATCTAGAAGGAACCAGTTTGCTTATCCCTGCTGTAATGCCGGTAGATTCTTGCTGAGCAGCCTGAGCAGCCCTCTGAAG
Source organism: Ptyas mucosa (assembly GCA_012654045.1). Taxonomy (NCBI): domain Eukaryota; kingdom Metazoa; phylum Chordata; class Lepidosauria; order Squamata; family Colubridae; genus Ptyas; species Ptyas mucosa. Next base: position 2,975,646 of record WNWU01013616.1, read on the forward strand.
TACAGATTCTTATTTTCCTTCTTCTTCTCTTCCTACTCCTCCCCGCCCCTCTTCTTTTACCACTTCGAGTGTCAAGGGAGATACAAAGTTCTGGTTCTTGCTCTTTTAGCAGCCTCAACCATTGTTATTTGATGCTGTTGTAGTGTGTTTTTGATGAAGTATACATTGACTTCTATTATTAACACATCAAGAATTATGGTATCTTTTTTAAAAAGTTTAAAGTAAAATTCAAGAAATATATATATTGTTAAGAGAAAATCAAAGTTAGCTTAGTCTGTGGAATGTTTTTTTTTCCTGCAAATTCAGCTTTTCTATTAAAAACCACAGAGAGGAAATATTAGTCACAAGAAGAAGGAAGTATAATAAATATAGATTATTAAACCAAAAATAGAAAAAAACATGTATAGTTGTGTTGCCTTTCTCTATAGCAATAGTAGGTTGCACTTGGATCCTTGTTGTGACATTTGAGTTCTCATGAGCACTTTTAGGCTTTCATTTTAAAACTCATCATTCCAGGGCTATGTATAAAACTACAGTAACAAAAAATTTAATATAGTCTATTTAACTGCATTAACCACCTTGCACTTTCTTCCAAGCAGCTGAGATTGACATCAATGAGTCTATTTTTATTTTGCTTTTCATTTTCATAAAATTTAGTTGAGGCAGATCAGAATGAAATATTCTGAGCACAAGATCTGCTTATGCATTTTATGTGGATTTAAAGTCACATCTGTTTGATCAAAACCGAGACTCTAAGCCAAGACCTTATAGCATTTTGGACAGCAGTGTAATAGGATATGGCGAATGAAGAATTCCACAATTTCCCATTTTATTTTATTTTTTAAGAAAAGGACTGAAATGATTGGCTTGGTAAGCTGCTTGTAGAATTATAATAAACAGACATCTCCAGATCTGTGGCATGAACTTTGACTTTTTGGTATTGCATTTTATTTGTGAAATTTGTAACCGCCTCAGTCTTGAATAGCAGTTGATGTTCAAACCAAGGAAGCTAGTCTGGTTGTATTGTTTTAATAGCTTTTCTCCCTGAAATAGCCTGTGGCTGCTGTTTGTGGGTAATTTATCCTCCGAAAGATTTATTCTTTTTCATTTAGAGATCAGCTTTGATCTTAAATAGCTTGTTGCCATCTAGCCTTTTTGCTGCTGGAATAAAATTGTTCCCTGAAATATAGTCTTTTTAAAGAAAATACAAACAAGAACTTATAATTTAGAAACAAGAGGTGAAGGACACTATTGCTTGAATTTTGGAGGGAAACCAGTAAACTATTTTCCATTTTTGAAGCAGCAGTTAATAATGTTTAAAATGTTATGACTCCATTGTTTCAATAATTCACAAATCTATCCCTTAACAATCTCAACAATCATGATCACCAGTCTTACTGATCTAGTTTGCTTCATTTCTCCAAATTGCCTATGTTGCCTATTTATTTTCCATTTTAATTGTAGTCGGAAGCATTTCAAAGTAAAACCCTTCTAACATCTTTGACTTCTGCTGTGTCATTAGCTGTGTCATTCTACTGTGTCACTATACGTCATATGGAAATTCTGGGGTAATTCATTTCTCTAGGTCAAGTGTGGGCAACTATGGCCCTTTATGACCTGTGGGCCTTAACATCCAGAATTCCTGAGCCAACCATGCTCAGGAATTCTGAGAGTTGAAATCCACAGGTCATAAAAGGGTCGGAGTTGCCTAGCCTTGCTCTAGGTTCCTTGATATTAGGAAATAAAGAGAAAAGGAAGTATGGAAGAAGGTAGAGAGGCGGGAAATCTGAGATGATTTATTTGGGGGACAATTTGTGATTTTAAAAAAAGGGCTGGAGGGTAAGGATGGGTAAAGGATATAGAAAAAACTAAAGGAGAGTCTTCTAGAAAAGGACTAGAAGAGAAAGTGGATGTTGAGATAGCAGCAACAGGGCAGGATGGGAAAAAAAGCATAGAAACTAAGGGGTGATATATTTGATAACTAAGAATAGTGACTTATTCTTGGGTAGCAATGAGGAGAAGGATGCTCCATACAGTTAAATAAAGACAACTTTGACTCATCCTCCTCCATCTCCACCTCTTCCTCTTCTCTTCCAAGTCACATATTGAAAAATTAGTGAGGAATTAGATACGATCCTATACGAACCCCATTATCACAACACTGATATTATAGTTTCTATAACTTAAATGAGAAATTTAACTGTTTTGTCTTATGGTATGACAAAACCACAATGTCCTAAAACTATATTCCTAGTAAATCAAATGTATCTACAATGTATTCTAAACATCTATCACCAAGAGGAACTCAAAACAAGAAAGGAACTAGTTCCTCAGGATGTGACCTACAGTATGTGGGTGAAGCTTTATATCCTTATTCCAAGTATGATTAAGTTTCATTCCCCTGTATGCTGAAAGGCTAGTGGGTGAATATATGCTATTAATTTCTTGGCCATACGTTCTGATACCACAAGTACATGCAAGGACAAAACATTTTCTCTATTTATTTTTCAGTGATTATTTCACAACTTTAATTTTCAACAATAGTCCTTCCAAATAGAGTTCTGAGGCTATTCTAATTGAGTCTCAGTATAGTAAACCTCCTATTAAGAGATGTGTATGTCTGGAGGTGTTCCTATACACTCTGCCCAAGAAATTAATAGCATATATTCATCCACTAGCCTTTCAGCATACAGGGGAATGAAACTTAATCATACTTGGAATAAGGATATAAAGCTTCACCCACATACTGTAGGTCACATCCTGAGGAACTAGTTCCTTTCTTGTTTTGAGTTCCTCTTGGTGATAGATGTTTAGAATACATTGTAGATACATTTGATTTACTAGGAATATAGTTTTAGGGCATTGTGGTTTTGTCATACCATAAGACAAAACAGTTAAATTTCTCATTTAAGTTATAGAAACTATAATATCAGTGTTGTGATAATGGGGTTCATATAGGATCGTATCTAATTCCTAACTAATTTTTCAATATGTGACTTGGAAGAGAAGAGGAAGAGGTGGAGATGGAGGAGGATGAGTCAAAGTTGTCTTTATTTAACTGTATGGAGTAATATGTGGCTATGAACTTAAGCTTGACTTTTCTTCATAAAAAGGAACAGTCGCTTACTTGGAATAACTCCAGATGAGCAGGGTGGTACTTTTTCTCTCATGCTTTTAGAAGATTTTCAGAGTGTTCAGATTTTATACTATGTAACTTTCTAACAAAAATAGGGTCTGGATATCTGCAAAGAAAAATCCAGTATTTGATATGCTCTAAGACTTAAAATTATGAAGAGTTGTTTATAGAAAATTTTTTGTCAGTTATTATGTTTGAAAGAATGGTATAAACCCCTGTTTCCAGTCACAATAATTATTAATTTACTAGTTAGTACATGCATTATTTATAGATATTTCCTATCTCTCTCCCTATTATCCCCCCCATCACAGAATTAGACTGCATTAGTGCAAAGTTACATCCACTCCTAAATTAATCTGTGAAACCTCATTATAAGTATACTTACTGTTCTTCAGTAAGTAAACAAAAGAAAACAAAAAAAGATTTCCTAAAGCAACATTTCAAATGTGAATTGCATTTCAAATGTTTGGGGACTCTTAGAAAATTAATTACAACTGCACCTGAAATAAGATCATATTTCTACATAAATATTTGGGTAAGGAACAACCAAAGTTTTTTAACTGACTGCACCATATATTATTTTATATTATAATTAGAAGAGAGATCAGTATCCTTCCTTGATTTTCAGCAGATTCCTGATAAGTTATATATATAATTATATATATAATTTACTTATATATAATATAAGGGTAGGTTATTTGAGAGACCACCTATCTCCTACGGTTTCTGCCTGCTGAGTACATGCCAAGCAGAGTTGGCGTACTCTTAAGTTCCTTCAATTAAACAGTGCCATCTATTGGGACCCAGAAAATATCCCTTCTCTGTTGCAGAGCCTGCCCTCTGGAATAATATACCCCCTGAAAGGGTTCCACCTTGTTGGCATTTCATAACACCTTGAACACCTGGTTGGGCATTTGGATTCTATACAACAACCAAATCCTATCTTGTATAGTGTTTTATGGTTTTTATTGTTTTGTGAGCTGCCCAGAGTTGGTTTGGAATCAGGCAATGCTTAAATTGAATTAAGTAAAATAATTTGTACATGATGCACAGACATGGTGAAGACATGGTTACAATCATACCAAGGAAGTAATCTTTATTTAAACCTTAGTTTAAATAAAGCCAGTTCCTGTTATTATGCTAAAAGCATCTACCATAATGTAACTGTTCAGCAATATTTCTCAGTGAAGACAGCTGTAACAGAATGTCTTGAAGTCCATGAAAGCAAGGAAAATATTCTCTCTACATGGGTTTTGGTGTATGTGACTTACAAGAATATGGGAATGGATGAATGAATAAATGGGAGAAATGAATGAAAGTGAATGAGTGAATATTTATCATTTATTTATGTATTTTTAGTAGTTTCCCATTCATATTATATACAGGTAGTTCGAGACTTAAAACAGTTCATTTAGTGACCTTTCAAAGTTACAACAGCACTGAAAAAAGTGACTGTTGACCGTTTTTCACACTTACGACCGTTGCAGCATCCCCATGGTCATGTCAAAATTGAGATGCTTGGCAACTGACTCATATTTATAAAGTTTGCATTGTCCTGGGGTCATGTAATCACATTTTGTAACCTTCTAACAAGCAAAGTCAGTGGGGAAGCCAGATTCACTTAACAACCGTGTGTTACTAACTTAACAACTGCAGAGATTAATAACTGTGGCAAGGAAGCTCGTAAAATGATGCAAAATATATTTAACAAATGTGTCACTTAGCAACAGAAATTTTGGGCTCAATTGTAGTCGTAATTCGAGACTTATCTATGTTTTGTATAATCACCTAAGATAATGTCTCTGGTGGCATATAATAAGACAATGAAAATACATAAAATAATTAAAACAGCCAATTTAAATTAAAAAGATAAATTAAAAAGTCCAAAATGGAGCTTCTGTTTCGGTGCATGCAGGCCTCATCCAGCACTTTGCAGCACAAAATGGAGTTGCAGAGGGGCAATTTGCAACCCAAAAGGGAGCTTTGGAGGGGCGCCCCCGCCAAAATGGAGTGCCAAAGTGGAGCTCTGGAGGGGCACCCCCCACCCCTCCGGAGCTCCATTTTGGGCTTTTTACAAAGATGGCAAAAGGCTTTGCAAATGCAGGGAAAGCTTCAATGTTTCAGGTCTTCCCACCATTTTGGAACTGGTTTTTGCTACTGTCTTTTTTCTAGAGCCAAGGTACATGATTAGCCACAGATTACTGAACTGGATTTGTGCTTAAGACAGAACTAGAACTCATAGTTTCCTGGTTTCTAACCTGGTACCTTAACCAGTACACCAAACTGGCTCTGATAAAGGTAAACAAGATCCATTGTTTCAGAGAACTTTCAGGTGAGCCTAAGGTAGAAAAAAAATATTTCAGTGAAGTTGGAGCTATTACCTGTCCCTGAGCATTACTACAATCAAAACTGAGAAACTCCAAATCTCGTGGCTGTGTATACTTTGATTCTAAAAAGAGCCTTTCATTAAATTTATAGCACTAAAAAGGTTTATGGCTTGCTTTATTGGCCTATTAAAAAAAAACATTAGGTGTACTGAGGCAGCTTTGTTGAACACTGGATAATTATATTAAAAGTACAAGAAAGTACATGCCTCATTTTCTTGTATAAAGAAGCATCTTCAAAATTTAAATGTGTATGTATGACCTCTCTCATCTGTTTTTTGTTACTGTGTACATGAGTTTGAAATGCATGCTAAAACAGAAAACACAGAAACAAAAAAGAGCAAAACCAAGGTATGAAAAAGTCAATTATTTTAACTCTAATTGATTTTAGGACTAGAATTATAGACACATTCCGTTTCCCCCACTGAAATCAATGAGCGCTTGCTGGGCTGTGCATTTGATACATTGAATAGAAGACTGAGTAAAGACTGAAGGGATCTGATTTTAAATCGCAATACAATCATGAAGCTGGTTGGGTAATTGAGACCAGTTACTGTCACTCCACAAAACCTATTTCACATGGGGTTTGTGTAGACAAAATGTGCTTTGTAGGAAAGTTGTGTTCAATTACAGCTGGCCGTGAGCATTTAAACTTCCAATATCAGGCTTTCAATTAACAGGTGCTGCTGAGGCTTTCTGATCTGTTATATTACTTTATTGTGTGTCCCATCTGAGAAATAATGTTTCAGTTATTTAAGATTTTATTCTTTCGAAGGGGCGACACTGACTTTTTTTGTTTTAATTTTTTAAAATTCACTGAAGCATACTTCTGGCTTTAATTCTTTTTAATCATTGGTTTTAAACCATCATCTAAACCAGGGGTGTCAAACTCAAGGCCCGCAGTACCTCTACCAGCAAAAACAGAGCTTGGGAGGGCATGTGCGTCCCCCCGGTCCCGTTTTTGGCTGCAATGGCCTCCTGCAGCCCTATGCCAGAGAACACAGGGCCTGTTTTACTGGCAGAGGGCTGCAAAAGGCCATCGCTGCAAAAAAATGGGGCCCAGGGGATGTGCGCATGTACCCGGTTTCCATTTTCACTGCCAGAGGGCTAAAACTAAAAACAAAACAAAAGAAGAAATGTTTCCCCTTTTGCATTTGAGCATGCAAGAAGGGACAGGAAAGGAGAAAGGGGAAGAGGAAAGACAAAGAAAAAGATGGGAAGATGGGAAAAGTGTTTAGGTGGTTTAGGGGTGGGGAATTTGTGGTGGGTGGGAGTGTGGGGATTGTTATGTGTGTTGGACCTGGTCTTTGGGTGTTAAGTGAATTTCGCTGTACGGGTATACTGTGTATACACGTACAATGACAATAAAGTTATTATTTATTTATTATTTATTTAAGAGATCAAGGAAGGAAAAATAAGGAAAGACGGCAAGGAAGAAGAATGAAGACGGAAGGAAGAAGAAGAGAAGGAAGGAAAAGGGACAGAGGGAAGGAAGGAAGGAAGGAAGGAAGGAAGGAAGGAAGGAAGGAAGGAAGGAAGGAAGGAAGGAAGGAAGATTATAATGAGAGGGAAGAAGGGTCTGAGGGAAGTCCTGCCTTAGCACTTGGCCACCACAGGTGCCCCTGACATGAGTGACGTTGAGCTGACCACGCCCACACTGGCCATGCCCGCCCCAACCACTTCCCTCCCCCTCCCCCCCCCCCGAGGTCAAACAGAACCTTGATGCAGCCCCCAATGAAATCGGGTTTGGCACACCGGATCTAAACTTTTTTTAATCAACTATAAATTAGGTTTTTCTTTTTAATAAGTTTAACCCCACTTCTGGATGATACTTTCATGATAAAGCTAGATAGACATATCATTCATATATGTAATAAATGCTGTTTAATTTGGCTGGTGAACTAGCAAGAAGGCTAAGCTGATACTTGAATTGATTTCTGCATGTATATGCAAGTAATTATATATATTTTTCTTGGCTTAGTAGTCTTTAGAAGCCAGGTTTCTAAAATAGGTTCTGTTGAGCAAGACATGAAAAAGTTTGTTACATTTCCACTCCATTGTATCTATGCATAAATCAAGAAATTGTGATATATGCAGTACCCTTGACTACTCATCAAAGCTTTCTATCTTAGGAGTAAAGCTGTGTTCTCCTTATAGAACAATGCCTCCCCAAAGGAATTTCAGCCTCACAGAAAATATCCCAGCTGTGTTTTTCAGCATCAGTCTTCATATTCTATGATGACATAGTATTTATTTAAATGCAATATATGTAATTATGTGCACAAGACATGTTCCTTTTCTCAGAAGTTGAGAGTGCTGTCTTCAAGCAGCTTCTATTCATTTCAACTGAATTGGCACAGAGATATTCTAACCATATTAAACCTATACTAACTACAGTGGTTGTGTGTACCTGATAAATCCCAATCCTTAAATAATCTGTTACACTGAAATAGTTGCAGAATCTAATCTGGATCAGTTACTGGGACCAGAAGTTCAGTTTTCCAAGCTTTCAGATTCGTGCTGGAGCCCATCCTCAGGGAACCTCTTTCTAACAGAGTATGGGCTTTGGGCTATATTATTTATTTATTATTAATAAATAATAATAAATATTATTTATTTATACACACACACACACATACATATATATACATATACATACATATACACGCACACACGCACGCACACACACCCCTATGGCTGAAATCGTCCATTTCCCCCATAATGATGGAATCACAAAACATCCAATATGGGAGAATGACATAATAACAGTTCTATCTTTCTAGTCTGAAAGTTCATATAAAGGAAGATACTCACAGCATGTATTATAGTTTCTTCCTCAAAACATTCTCTGTTTTTCTTCCAGGATCTCTTAGAAAAAATGGAGATGACAAAAACATGTCATAGAAATACATATTTTGTGCAATGTCACTGTGTCATGTCAGAGTAAATATTATATAACATGCAATTAATATTTTAAAATATTTTATAAAAGTACTGCAGTCTTCAAATGACTAATCACCCAGAATGACCACATGTAACAGCGGTGGGATTCAAAAAAATTTACTACTGGTTCTGTGGCCGTGGCTTGGTGGGTGTGGCATGGCTTGGTGGGCATGGCATGGGAAGGATGCTGTAAAATCTCCCTTCCCTCCCCACTCCAGGGGAAGGTTACTGCAAAATCCCCATTTCCTCCCAATCAGCTGGAACTCAGGAGGCAGAGAATAGGTGGGGGCAGGGCCAGTCAGAGGTGGTATTTACCAGTTCTCCGAACTACTCAAAATTTCCGCTACCGGTTCTCCAGAACTGGTCAGAACCTACTGAATACCACCTCTGACATGTAATTTGTGTTTTTTAATTCTTCTAAGTCTCACAGATGATCCAAACTCCTGTGAGCCATTTCTTCTACTTTAAATCTGCCTTAGACAAAAACCACAGACCAACATAGCCATATCATCATGTTGTGAACCAGTAAGAGTCAGCTGTTCTTCAGGCCATACAGTGCCAACCATCAATCCATCTCTTCTCCGTTTTTACGTGTATCTGCATTCCCAATTTGTGGTGCTGTTAAATGTTTTCAGGGCTGAGAATACAGAGCTGCCTGTCTTCTCCCGAGCACTTCCCAAAGTTGATACCTTACTGAATTTTTTTTATCATGACAGAATAATCCAGAGAAGTGACATTGACAATATTCAATTCATTTAAGTGAATTTAAAATCAAATTCCATTTTGTCCTGGCTCCATTCACTTCTTGTTTCCCCACATAGCCTTCCCAATTCTCAGCTCTACAATTTTACAGCAGAGTTGCAATAAAGAGCCTAGGTTTCAACAGCCAATTTCAGTTCTAAATTAAGAGGAAATAAACGTGTGGCAATAAATTGCTATGCTATAAAGCTCCCAAGGCATGTTTCATAAGAATATCTTTTTGTGCAGTCATTAAGGTTTCTGTAGCTAGGGCTACTTATAATATCTATTTATGTAAGAGAGCAATAGGCAGTTGCACTTGGTTTCACTGTGTATAATGAATATACTCAAACTGCTGATAAATACCAAGTCTAGCCTTACAAAACTTGTTTTATGCCTTGTAAAATCAGGCCCAAGCCATTAAGTTTTGTTAAGAAAAATCCATCTAAACCATCTACTACTAAGCTTTCATTTGCAGAGTTCCTGAGTTGAGGCTGTCCATAAGAGGACACGCCTGTTTTGAAGTTTTAATTGACATTATTATCATGTGATATGTTTCTTCCATTACAAAGAGAAGACTCATGATGGGGGGGGGGGGAGAGACAATTAATTGAGCAATCAGAGATAACAGGATATCCATAATAGACCAAATGTAAATATTTTTTGGGGGGGAGTCATCTCTTTTTGTGCTTCTTGATATGTGTTGTTTTAAAAACAAAATGCAGTAGAAGCATTCCCAATACTTTGGAATAAAATGCTTAAAGTATTTTGCTATTAAATAATTGGAATATTTAAAAAAAAAACCGAATACAGATAGCCCTTGATTTACATTGAGATCAGAATTTCCATTGCTAAGTAAGGTGGATATTAAGTGAGTTACGCCTGATTTTACAGTGGTTTTTTTGCCACAGTTGTTAAGTGAATCAAGTGGTCATTCAGAAAATCTGGCTTCCCATTGTCTTTGCTTGTTGGAAGCCAGCTCAGAAGATCACAAATGATGATCTTGTGATCCCTAGGATCCCCATGGTCACTAAACAGATACTTGTTAAGTTCAAAATTGCTTCTGAAAGTTTTTTGACTAGTCTAGTTCCCTTCTTTGTACTAAAACAGGTTTAACCCATTTTAAGTTTTTAACATTAGTCAAAGTCAACTATATTACCTAACTTAGCTTTTTTAATTATAACTATACAAAAGCAAAACCTGAAACTACATGCAAAATGTTTTCGGGTACTGGGAATGTTCTCGGTTTCATCACTTTGTAGAGCTAAATTGTATCATAACAATTGAAATAGATTAGCTTTTTAACACTCATGTGTGAAGTGATGTAAGATCACTAACTAAACATTTGGGATCCAAACTCTATTTTTTATAATATAATCCTATATATAAGATAAAATGCCTTTGCTCAGGTTTAAATGCCACTTTGGCAGAGTTTTTAAAGTAATCTCTGTTTCTTTTGTGCTTATAGACATTTGGAAATAGATAGGGATCTCTATAGTATGAAATCTCTAACCATGAGCAAGATCCGTCTCTCTTAGCCATTTACCCCATAGTAACTGCATGAAACTGCTAGGCAAGGTTATTTATCACTATCTTGATGAGAGAGTGCCATCTCTCAGACTAAACCAGAGATGTTGCTGAGGTCTTAACCAGAACATGGAAATCCCAAGGGACTAAATTAGGAGTCCTCAAATTACGGGTCATGGGCTGCATATGGGCCGCCTAAGCCATTAATCCGGGCCACCCGGGACCACAAGGCAGCCCCATTCATATCGCCCCACCTACCTGCTGGACCCCATCCACCTTCTGGAGGCCGGGGAGCCAAAAATGGGACATGCGGAGGCTTCGGGAGGCCAAAAATAGGACACGCGGAGGTGTCCAGAGAGAGAGGGAGGGAGGGAGGGAGAGAGAAAGACACACACACACACACACACACACACACACACACACACACACAC
>WNWU01013616.1:2986814-3009281 GCA_012654045.1 Ptyas mucosa
ACACACACACACACACACACACACACACACACACACACACACACCAAGGCAGTCACATCCCTTCACTAACCTGATTTCTACCCCCAGGAGCATAACAAATTAAAATTAAATTTGTGTATATTGTTTAATGGACTGCTAAATTGGCCATGCCCACCCAGTCACATGCCCACCTAGCCACGCCCACCCAGCCGGTCCAGGCCAGCGAACAGTCTGAGGAACTGTAAATTGGCCCCCTGTTTAAAAAGTTTAAGGACCCCTGGACTAGATGGATTAAAATAAACTCACATTAAATTCATGCAAGGTAGAGAAGCTAGTTGTAGTGGGTTTGATCTGGCTCACATCTGCCAACAATTTCTACTCTAGATTATGTCATACATCCTCAGAAGGAGCAGGTTTACAACTTGGAGATTCTTTTGGATGCATTGCTTCTGTCCAACAAATGGACTCCTTTGGCTTCATTGGCAAGCCTTTCACAGATTAGGAAGCTATTAATGTCTATGGCACTTTCCCTCATTTTCTTACATTTGGATTACTGCAATGTAGTTAATGGACTTGCTCCTCTTAACTTTGGTTGCTGCATTGAGCTGCCAGGGGGTCTAAATTTTAATGATTGTACGTTCTCCTGTTGTGTCATGGAAAGACTTTCATATACCTGTTAAATCCTGGGAATTTGGAGCCTTATTATATTTCTGTTGTGCCCTAAACTAACAAAACTATAAAATTTGAAAGAATCACCAGGAAAAAAACTGCATTCTTACTACTTCTTTCTGAGGGCAGCAAAATTTTCAATGATATTTTGGCACAAGACGTTTTCATTCAGACACAGGAGATGTGTAGGTTACAGTTTTTTAAAAAAACTGTTAGTAGATCAGCTTACAGCAAATTCAGCAAGGTCACGGAACCTCATTATTTGTTTAGGAAATAATTAGTTTTGCACTGCATTTCTCGGCAGGAAGTTTTTATCAAGCTGGGGAGAGGCTATATCTGGTTCAGGAAGTCACACGTTATGCTGTGCAGGCCTGCTTTTAAGGTGCACACCTAAATGCTGCTTTCCAGATCAGCAAATGTTCTGATTTGAGATAGGTGGGCAGGGTTTCCTTATTACACATGATAAAATTATCTGCTGCTTTCACAGTTCCTTTCTAACGATGGGCTTTGCTGTTCATGCCACTGATGTGATTATATCCAAGAATGTGCTGCAAGAAGCATTATAACCAAGTCTGAAAAAAGTATGCTCTAAAAGAATTTTTTTAAAGAACTGAATGGGCAGCTTATCCACTATATTATTCCTGGGAACCTGATATCAGCAGCAGCTTATAGTAGTCCAACCTTGAGAATGAGTTGTTTATAATAGTCTCTTTTTTTCCCCGTCTGATCTGTTTTCGCATCCTTAAAATGTATTATTACAATGTTTGGAAAATGTATTGTCAGAAGAAATTCAGAATTTAACTAATCTATGACTTTCTACATTACAGGATCCTGTACCTACAGGAATAAATCCTCTGAGAGGTCCCCAAGCTGGAGGAACAGTTCTAACTATCAGTGGCACAAACTTAGCCACAGGTTCTATTCAAGATGTTAGTGTTTACCTTGATGAAGGACCCTGTAGAGTGTAAGTATAAGATCCATGACCGGTAGCAGAAATTTTGAGTAGCTCCGAGAACCGGTAAATGCCAGCTCTGACTGGCCCCACCCCCATCTATTTTCTGCCTCCCGAGTCTCAGCTGATCAGGAAGAAATGGGGATTTTGCAGTAACCTTCCCCTGGAGTGGGTAGGGAATGGAGATTTTACAGTATCTTTCCCTTGCACGCCCACCAAGCTATGCCCACAGAACCCATAGTAAAAAATTTTGAATCCCACCACTGCATCCCACTTATTGTCTTATATACTGTTGTGCCATTTGTATCACGTATTCCAGCATACATTCTGTCAACAGAACAGTTGGTTATCTTGATAGCGACATTTTGTTGTTGTTAATTTAATTTTATGGTGTTTGTTTTTCAATATTCTAGTCAGCATTAATACAGGGTTAGGAGTAACTATACTCCTGGCATGTCTAACCACTTACATTGATGTAAGTAAGCTAGGCATATGAACAAAACATTCCAAATCTAGAAAGTACCAACTTAATGAAAATATCTTGAGGGTAATGCTCGTTTAACAACTACTCGTTCAGTGACCATTAAAAGTTACAATAATACTGAATGAGATTTATGACCAGTCCTTGCAACTGCAGCAATCACAGCTTCCCTGAAATAAATTACCATTATTAAGCGTGACGGCTCCACATATTTATTAAAGAGCCAACATGAAAAGGACTGGGGGAATAGCACCTTAAAGAAAGGGCATCCAGAATGGAAAGTATCAAAATATGGTGTAACGTCATGATCCTTGCCTTATCCTTTGCGTTGTTGCATATGCAGAAGGTGCAAGATTTAGATCATGATAACATTTTAAATCCTGTTACATAACAGTAACAGATCAAAATGCCTCTTTATATATGGGCATGTTGTTTTTCTAGTTGTTTATAGGTCCAGCATTAATCTACAATTTTCCAGGCAAGAACAAGATCAAAACAGAATAGTTTTAAAATGCAACTCTTGCCTCATTTTTATAGTGTGAGTCTCTGAAAAATGGCAGGGTTGATGAGTCACAATAAAGCCATTTGATAGTTAGGTGAATATACAGGGTTAATGAAAGGTGGAAGTTACAGCTAATTATTTCTAATGGGTGATAAATAGGGGAGATATTTATCACTGCCTGATGAATTAGAGGTGGAAAATGTATTATCTACATAACTTTCAACAGTACAACAATCTGAGGTATTTTAGGTTGTCTGGAAGAGTTCAGTAATAAATTGGTATTATCCACTTCAGAGAGTCCAGTTTGATGGAGGGGAACAGAATTGCTTTGGTTAATATGTCATGCTCTGCCTGTGGAATACTTGAATTGTCCTTCATTGAAAATTAGTTGGTTTGCATTGCTCAAGTAATGTGGTAATTAATCATGTGCTTCAGCCTTAATTAAGGAATATTTGCAATATGAGTGAATCAAGCTTTATCTATTTATCACATTTGTATTCCATCTGGGTGATGCAGGAACAGTTTAGGTTCATTTTTAAGTTCTTCTACTTGGTACTTCTTAGATAGTAATCTTGATACCACATTCCCATTACATGCTTGATGTTAGGAAGGGCTGAACTTTCTCAGTCTAGTAATTTTTTTCTGAAGTGCACATATCCAGAGTGCTAATATTGTTGCAATATTAGAACACCCTCAAAAACTATAATTGAAAACACAGCATGGGTTATGTTAGCAGATGTTAATGCTGACATTGAAGACATGCACACCAGGTTGCAGCATTATAATCAAAGGAACTATAGAAATGATTAAATTTGGAAATATAACTTTAAAAGCTATCATAAAGATTATGTATAATATATATTACACAAGCAACATTTCCATGGATGAGAAAGTGTTGTCAGCAAACATGGTGTATCTTCTGTTATACTGATGTCTTAAATGAGACTTTACCATTAATGAGCTGGCTGGTCAGTTCGGACATAAAAGGGAACAATATTCTGTGAGTGTTATTACACTTATTTTCCCATGCAGAAAAGACACCAGGTGACGTTGTGCTATATAATATGATATAGTATAATCAGAGGTGGCCTGCTGCCGGTTTGGACCGGTTCGCCCGAATCAGTTGTTCTGATTCTGCACTGTTGGAGAACTGGCAAATCGGACCACTGGCTGGCCCCACCCCCGCCCCCACCTGTTTTTCAGGTCGTTTTTCAGGCCATTTTTCCTGCCAAAATTGCACTGAGAAATTGCCCCCAAAACAGCCTGAAAATGGCCTGAAAAATGCCCGGAAAACAGGCCATTTTTCAGGAAGGTTTTGGCTGTTTGTCAGGCAGTTTTCAGGCTGGTTTTTGGGATGTTTTCAGGGTATTTTTCTGGCCAAAATTGGCCCCAAAACAGCCTGAAAACCGCCCCAAAGACCCCCAAAACAGGTCGTTTTTCAGGCCATTTTCAGGTCATTTTTATGGCCAAAATCAACCCAAAAAACGGTCTATAAACAGCCCAAAAAAGGCCCCAAAACAGGCTGCTTTTCGGGCCATTTTCAGGCTGTTTTCCTGGCCAAAATTGGCCTCAAAATAGTCAGAAAACATCCTGAAAAAAGGCCTGAAAATGGCTCAAAAAAGCTGGATGCGAGAGGAAAAGAAGCTGGGAGAGCCAGACCCAGACGTGTCCCAGATCCCCTCAACCAAGAAGCAGCTACCTCACACTTTTCCCCACTCTGCTAGCCCCCTTCTTCGCACAGGATCACCCAGCAATGGAGACAGAGAGGGAGAAGGGGGCAGCGTTTCTGTGTGCTCCCTTTTCTGTGTGGCACTCCCCCCTCAATTCTATCAGCCACCGCTGTCCCCTTCTCCATCTCTGCTGCTGGATGATCCCGGGCAAAGCAGTGGGTTAGCAGAGAGGGGAGAGTGCAAAGTTGTTGCTTCTGGGATGAGGGGACCCGGGAAGCGTCTGAGTCCAGCTTACCCAGCTTCTCTTCCTCTCTCAGCCAGCTTTCGCAGTCTAGCTTGACGCAGTCTTTCGCTCACACAGGCACACACACAAACAGGTTGGATCTTTCTTTCCTTTCCCCCCCACCCACTGGAGACCCCTGGATTCCCTCCCCAACCCTGCCTGTCCCATACAAGTACCACCCACACAAGTGACATAGGGTTGGCCACACCCACTCAGTCACATGACATCCCCCCCACAGCCAGTCAGAGAACTGGTTGTTAAAAAATTTGGAGTCCACCACTGAGTGTAATATATTATACATGTAGTATAAAAAAGACAGTTTCCCATGAAACACCTAAAGGACCATAGTTAGGGCAATTCTCAAGCACCTCAATTGGAAGAGATAAGATTGAAACAGTATAAAAAAAGGAATGAATGGATGAATGAAATGAAATGAAACCATATTTAGTTTCATGGTGAAACTGAACAAAATTTTTGTTAAAATAACTTCTATCTATGATACAGGTATTTTTAAAAAAAAGATAACCTAGTCTTATTGAAAAAGTTTGCTGATGGTAGAATCATAAGTCACTTCTTTAGGTATTTGTAAGGAAAATGGTTTAGGTATGCAAAAGCCAGAGTGGAAACTTGCACACATCATTAATGTTCACCCGTTTTTAATTGGTAATATCTTTTCCTAACTAAAAAAGAAGCAATTTTTTTAATCCTCTCCCTTTCACACTGAGCAAAATTACTGTAATCTAATAGTAAGGCTAAATCCCAGGCTAAATTGGACTGAAGCAAATATCCGGAAAGCAGAAATAAATTGAAGAGTACTACTGTGTTCTCTTCCCCCATAATAGGACACCTGTTTGGGTGGTGAAGGTGGTTTCTCAGGCAACTGATTTTCCTAATCCTTTCTTTTTGAAACTCCTCCTTTCCTTTATCTAGATGTGAAACCCAAAATGGGTTAGTTAGATGTCTTAGTGAACTTGATAAAAAAAAGTTATTTAATTGTTGTTGTTTTTCCCTTTCCTCTACTCTTAAATAGTATCTCATTTGGGCAAGAAATCGTTTGTGTTACTGGACCAAACAGCAAGAAGGGCCCTGTGTCTGTAACCTTACAGCATGGAAACACCAAAAAAGAAATACAAAATGTGCAATTTACCTATAGTGAAAACCCTACTGTTAGCAAGATCACCCCTGAAGTCAGCATTCGCAGGTAATAAAATGGTTCTGTTTTAAAGATACGTTCGGGTTTAATGAGATTTTTTTCCCCAGTGTAATTATTAGATAACTACTATTTTAGGTCTTGGCAGTCATAATAAACGTAACATAATTGTATCTTTCTTCTAAAATAAAAGTCATCACCTTCAGGGAAGGTAAATGTTTTCATCCATTTAAGAATTAATGAAAAAATTATCAAGCGCTTGTGTGACTGCTTACTTTATCTGAAAAAAGCAAAAATTACTGGTTTACAAAATTAAAGGAAAACATTCAATGTGATCTTTAATAGGGGAAGCTGTTTAAACTGTGTTAAACGTTGGCCTATATCAGTGATGGCTAACCTTTTTGCCGTCGCGTGCCAAAAGCGGGGGGAGTGCGGGGGGGTCATGGGTGCGGGTGCCCACATCCATAATTCAATTCACCCCGCCCTCCCGCACATGACCCCCTCCACACTTCACCCTGCTTTTGGCACGCGATGGCACGATGGGCCTGGTAGGCCCGTTTTCCCCCTCCCCAGACTCTAGAGGCTTTCTAGGAGCCTGGGGACAGCAAAAACAGCCTTCCCCGTCCCCCTGGACACCTTCCAGAGGCCAGAAACAGACAGTTTCCCAACTTCCGGTGGGAGTGGAAGGCCTGAAAATCAGTTGGCCGGTGCGCGCATGCGCACTGGAGCTGAGCTAGGGCAACACTCGTGTGCCCACCAATATTGCTCTGCGTGCCACCTGTGGCACCCGTGCCATAGGTTCGCCATCACGGGCCTATATGGTTCAGTTCTGTTTATGCTAGATACCAGTTCAGTTTAGCACAGTGCCCACTCAGCATTGGCAATTCTAATGTGTGTGTATTTCAACTCCCAGAATTCCTCAGCCAGCATGAGGGAATTCTGGGAGTTGAGCACCATACATTTTTGCTAAAGCTGAGAAATACTGTTATTGAATTTTTATCAGTTATATCTGGAGACCAAACACAGAAATATGGGTGAAAATCAAAAGAATCTTGATGTTTATAATTGAAGTTAATTCATTTAAGAAATATACCTTATCCATAAGGTTTACCTGGCTGTTTTAAATTTTCCACTTCACAATTTTATTTTTCTAATTAGTGAGACTCGGGGCTGTTGCTGGATAGCATAAGAAAAACAAAACAACCCCATGCAGACCAAGAGCAACTGAGAAGCAGGGACATGAATGCAATCACAGACCAAAATTAATGTGTCATACTAATGTCTTCCCAATTAGTTGGACTCTACGCCATGCATCTATAGCTATATGTTTTTTTAGTTTCTTGATAGAATATCTACTTGTTTTATCAATGGTGATATGTAGTAACACAAGCAACTAATAAACATAGTAAACCAGGTTATGATATATGCTATAGGGAACGGTCATAATTTATTTTTTAGTTATGTTACTGAGTTTCTGTCACAAGAAAAAGAGCAAAAAACTGGCATACCATTATTTGGAAAATGCTCTTGGTGGCTCAGATTTTTTTAAAAAAGAAAGATGTGTGATAAAATAACATACCTAAAAACTAAGACTACATTTAATGATACTCTTCTGTTATCTACAAACAAAATTCAGTGTAGAATAAAAGCAAGGTAGGTATTTTCAAATCCCTGTCTAAAATCAGAAAACATAGATTATGTGATTTCTAATTTTGTGTATTTTAGCGGAGGACGAAATATTACTGTTCTTGGTGCTGGGTTTGATATCATTCAGAAGTTCTCTGTGGAACTTAAATTCAAGCCTTTTACAGATATATCATCAAGGAGAAGGAGGAGGAGACAAATAGAGAGGCATCAAAAGGTATTACTTATCCTTTGTTTCAAAATACTGTCTATCTTTGGAATAAGCAAAGCACTTAGACTTATACACTGCTCAGTAGTGCTTTACAGCACTCTCTGAGTACTTTACAACGTCAGCATATTGCCCCCAACAATCTGAGTCCTCATTTTACCAACCTTGGAAGGTTGGAAAGCTTAGTCAACCTTGAGCCCATCAAGATCAAATTCCACGCTGTGGGCAGAGTTAGCTTGCAATACTGCATTCTAGCCTCTGCTCCACCAGAGTATTTAGAGCCATACTTCCAATATTTAGACTTAATGGCAAATGATGAGGTATTTCAAGGATTATAGTCAAAAGGCTTTAGAGTTGATTATTCCTACTCCCACCATCCTGAAAAAGGATTAATCTTACCCCATGTTTCCTGTATTCAAGGCAAATTTTAATTAATTTTACTTTGTGACAACCACTCTTAATAGAGGTGGTCTTCAGCTACACCCCTTCATTTAGTGACAGTTCAAAGTTACAACGGCACTGAAAAAAGTGTCTTATGGCCATTTTTCACAGTTACAATTATTGCAGCATCCCCATCGTTGAGTGATCAAAATTTGGATATTTGGCAATACACCAGGATAGAATAAATAATGTTATTTCACCCCCTGTTGAAAGCAACCAAAACAACCAAGTAATTGAAATATTACAAATAACAAATATTAAAATGATATTTAGAATAGGAAAATAATTGAAATTGTGGGTCCTAATGTTTCAACCATTTTATAAAGTTCATGATAATATATTTATGTTGCGGTTTTGAAGATAGTTTTTTTTTTCCTAACTGAACTTTTCAGGAATTACATTTTATCACATCTTAAAGAAATTTAGCTATCAGGAGATATTCAGTCCAAGGTAAACCCACATATAAGTGTGTTTCTTTCATTGTTTAGGGGGAAAAAACATTGATTTAGTAGGAATATCTTATCAAAAATCATTTATAAAATTCATATATTCACTCTGTATAAGGTGGTGAAAACTATACCAATTGTAATTCTGCTTTCATCATGGCATGCATTTTTCAGCTACTCTAAAACATCCTGAAGGTATTGCAGATTTTTACAAACTACAATAGAAATACACTAAAATTTATGAGATTATTTGACGGTTTACAGTACTGGTTTCCTTTTCAGATAAAAAAATACATAATTTATAAATAGTAACAGCCAATATTCTTTTTCCTTTTGTTTTTCTTTAGTTTGAAGGAAAAACCATCTCGAAAATCAATGACACTGCATTAGTCTTCTTATCTCCACCAGTACTGGAGGATCCAGAACATTATCAAATTTTTATACTTATTAAAATGGATGGGCATGTGGTGGAGCGTCAGGACTTTCAATATGTTGCTGATCCAACTTTTGAAAACTTTACTGATGGAGTCAAAAAGCAGGTCAACAAACTTATTCATGCAAAGGTAAATATTGATTTTTATGCTATGTGCTTCATTTTTCTATTATGACCTAGGATTTTTTCAATAAATTTGTCCTGATAGTTTTTATGTTAATCCTTTGCAGAGGTGGTATTCAGCAGGTTCTGACCAGTTCTGGAGAACCGGTAGCGGAAATTTTGAGTAGTTTGGATAACTGGTAAATACCGCCTCTGACTGGTCCCGCCCCCCATCTATTCTCTGCTTCCCGAGTCCCAGCTGATTGTGAGGAAATGGGGATTTTGCAGTAACCTTCCCCTGGAGTCGGGTGGGAATGGAAATTTTACAGTATTCTTCCCCTGCCATGCCCACCAAGCCATGCCCACCAAGCCATACCACACCCACTAAGCCACGCCCACAGAACCAGTAGTAAAAAAAATTGAATCCCACCATTGATCCCTTGGTCCTTCAAGATTAGCTGAATAAGCAAAGCAATAGTTTATAAACAAGATCCAGTTTAGTGGAGGTGATACCTAATACCATGTAAATTAAATCAAATAGATGTTAAATATACAAATATTCTTTGGAGGTGTGAGAAAGAGGTTGGAACATGTAAACATGTGGTGAGATTGTGATAACGCACAAAAAATATGGGACGTGGTGTTTAGGGAAATTAGAGCACTTTTGAATGTACTGTAAATTTAGATATGTCACCGAGGATTGCATTACTGTTGTTGGTGGAAAAACAGGATATAAACAAAACAAAAAAGGAATTGATTATAAATTTGATAATGGCAGCTAGATTAGTAATGGCTAAATATTGGGGACAAAATTGGGATACTCAAAGAAATGAGTGGTATAATGAAATTTGGAGTATGGCAACAAATGATAAATTAACAACAGAAATTGAATTTTAAAAAGGCATGATTAAAGTAAACAATTATGATGAAATATGGGGGGATTTTATAAAAACAGTGTTGGTGGAAGGCAAAGGAATAAACCTCCATAATAATATATGTTGTTTTGGAGGGGATAAGGGCACAAATGGAATATATTGTATATCTTTTTGTTGTTATAGAAGAAGAAATATAAGGAAAAAAATGGTCTCGGGTGGGTGCACAGTAATATTTGCATTTTTTTCCTTTTTTGTATTTAGATTTATATGTATTATGTTTGTATTATTTGTATTCAAAATAAAAAAGTAATATTTAAAAAAAACAAGATCTAGCTTAGTCACAGACTCTAGTAGAGTGATGGCGAACCTTTTCGGCACCGAGTGCCCAAACCGGAACACATGCGCAGGCATGCACACCGGCCAGCTGGTCTTTGGGTTTCCGGCACTCTGGTGCACGCAAAGACCAGCTAGCTGGCATGCATATGCACACCGGAAACCCAAAGACCAGGTGGACCATGTGCATGTGCTCACCAACAAACTGGTCTTCGGGTTTCCAGTGTTCCGGCATGCATGAATACCAGCTGGCCGGCATGCATGCATGCACCAAAAACCAGAAGAGCAGCTGGCGATAGCACACATGCCCACAGAGAGAATTCTGCGTGCCACCTCTTGCATGTGTGCCATGGGTTCGCCTCATGGCTCTAGTATGTCAACATTGAGTATCTTGATTTAATATGGTTATAAACTCAGCTCTCGTCTTTTATGATAGACATATACAATAGGTTAATGTATTGATCTTGAATTTCTTTTCCATTGCTCCTTGTACCCATAAACCCTACTTTGAAAAAGATTTAAATTAGCCAATAGCTAAAGTGGCTCGTTTTGTTTTTCTATCTAGGGTAGTAATCTGAATAAAGCAATGACAATCGATGAGGCGCGTGCATTTGTAGGAGAAGAACCCTGCAACATAACAACTCTAACTGAGAAGGATTTATATTGTGAACCACCTGAAGATCAACCTCTACCCAAGCGGAGGCAAAAAAGAGATACGGTCAACAACCTTCCAGAATTCATCGTAGGTCACATTTTTCTATGTTTTTTTTAGCAACATGATATAGAACAGCGGTATCAAACTCAAGGCCCGGATGCCAGATCTGGCCCATGTGGCGCTTAGATTTGGCCCACAGGGCCACCCTGGAAACAGCAAAGGACCGGCCTGCAGTGTTTCTGTCAGTGAAAATGGAGCTCAGGAGGGCCACACATGTCCTTCCCCAGCTCCATGTTCATTGGCAGAGTGTTTCAGGAGGCCGTTGCAGCGAAAAAAGGAGCTCAGGGGTCCGTTTATGCTGGCAGAGTGCTCGGGCCACCACAGGCACTCCTGACATGAGTGATATCAAGCTGGCCACATCCACCCTGGCGACACCCACCCCGGTCCCCCGAGGTCAAACACAACCTGATGCAGCCCTCAATGAAATTGAGTTTGACACCCCTGATATAGAATTTAATAACAAAAACTTGCAATTATAAATAATTTTGGTTTTCTCTTAAAATTTATTCAACAAGAATCCCAATTCCATTTGCTATTATCTATTTTCAACAAAGAAACTGTTGCCTTTCTTCACCTAAACTGCAATCAAGGTCTACAGATTTTCAGCTTCCCAACCAGCAAGTCCATGATGACTCAGAATTCTAGAGGATGTTGATTTGGGCAAGGTTTCTATAGGCTAAAATTTTGACTTGTATTCATTAACATTCAGAGTTGTCACCTCAATGAAACAGAACGGCATCCCAGGAATCTTCAAGCACATAGTGAAGTGTCAAAGCCTCTTTACTGTGAATTTAGCAGGCATCTCATCTGGACAATTGATGTTAAGCCAAGCTGACAAGTGGTGACCACAATAATAATTTAATTTGAGAGTGCAACAGTCTGTCTGGATTCATTGCTAGCATTAAGCATAGGGTGATCTGTTCAATGTTAGCACTGTATGTTGCCATTGTGATTTATAAACTATAGTTTCTGCTCAACGTGTGATAATTAGTCCAGTTTGGTATGTTCAACAAATCATGTTTAACACTAAATATGGTTTAGCATTTTGTTTTTATTTTGCTTTTATACATTGGGTCATCAGTTAACTTTCTAGGGGACCATTTTCTCTACGTGATCCTGCCTACCCAAATGCCATTTATATGGAACATGACCATTGTTCCATAATCTACTCAGTTTGGTGTCCACTTTCAAAAGTTATTCTCATATTTCTTGCTTTTTCCGTTTAGAATATTTTTAAATTTTGTCACTATCTTAAATGGTCCATCATTTTAAATTCATTTATAAAACTTTCATACTGCTTCATTCACAATATACTCCTGGTAGTTTTGGTAAACCTAAACAGATCTGTTTAAATTCTCTCTTTGACATTGTTTTAGTTGATTTAATTTTCTTGTTTATTCTTGTTTTCATCTGGAAACTGTTTTAAGTGCCCTGGAAGGGCTGAAAGTAGGATTGAAATGACTGTCAGTTGCTAAGAATGGGCATAATTAATCATTTTTTTAAACTATTAAATTCAACCTGTGTTTCTATATTTCTTATGTATGGGTCATATTCTGTTTCAATAATTATTGCCACTTTGCTGTCTTGTAACAAATGTTTTTTTTTCAGATTATCTTTCCCAAACTGGTGCATTCCAGATATATTGGGGCCATTTCTCCAAAACTATTGTCTACGCTGGCTGGTAATTCTGAAAGTTTAATCCCAATACATCTGGAATGTGAATTGCATACACCAATGAGCTTTTATTATTTTGATTCTTTTAAATTGCCCAAATGGTATATAACTAAGCATTGAATGCTTATCAAAATCTGTTTTTAAGAATTGCAATTATCTCCGTAGGTAAAATTTGGTTTCAAAGAATGGGTCCTAGGAAGAGTGGAGTATGCTCAAGTTAGCGATGTGCCACTGAGTCTGATCTTGACATTGGTAATTATCCCCATGGTGGCCATTATCATCATCTCAGTCATTTGCTACAGGTAAGTTTTTATTGTCATCAGCTGTTGTACAAATAATAAAGGCAAAACTGATTTTCTGAGAAAAATGTGGGAGGAATTTAGGCAGGCAAAGCTTTCTTTCTTCCTTAAACTTCTCACGACAGTTACAGAATTTACTCTAAGGATTTAAGGGACAATCCAGACTTGATATGGGAGCTTTTCTTAACTGGCTATTTTCTGGCCATATCACACTAAATTGTGTGTGAGAAAGCAAGATAACCTCTTGTTATATATCATTTCAAGGCAGCTGGTTTTCATTCACATCATACTAAAAATAATGAAAGATAGGCTTTGGTTTTCTCTTGCAAGGAACTACTCCATAAAAGAAAATGTACAACATATTACTTGGAAGATATATGTGAATTCTGTAGCTAGGGTATTGGGTTCATCCACTCGTGTTCTCAGGGATCTTTGTTAGAAACATCTATATTGATTTTTGTTCCTTGAAAATGTTTATTTCCAAAATACTTTAGGCATCACAATTCTTGCGTATTATGATTTCATTGTACACAAACATACCCTATGAGTTACTTCCAAGGTGTCTTTTCCATATCATAATTTTTAACATCCATGTGCTAAAAATTGTATTATTTTCTCTCTGGTCTTGTAGATTTGTAGAAAAAAACATATATTTAGGGGGGGAAAGATGAAAACATGAAATGATATTGCATTGTCTGTGTATTAAAAAGTTGAATTAATCTGGTTGTTGAGATCCATAGTTGTTAAAAATATCACTCTGAATATAATTTAAATTCATAAACAAGTTTGGTAAAAGCTAGAAATGATTACAACCTAAACTCACAACAATGTACTTTTGAGTAAATATAACAAACATTTAATTAGTTTAGTTCTATGTGTTTATTTTATAGTTTAGGATAAAATATAACCCTGTACTTCTAAAGATATCTCTACTGTTATAAAATGATTTATTTGTAACTTTTCTGAACTTCTTCTCTATTCCTTATAGACGGAAAAGCCAACAAGCAGAACGAGAATACGAAAAAATTAAATCACAACTCGAAGGCTTGGAGGAAAGCGTCAGAGATCGGTGCAAAAAGGAATTTACAGGTGTGACTGATGCAGGATTTCTTAGAATTCTTCCGAGAATTCACAAGATGTATTGAATACCACTGTCTGCTTTAAACTGTCTTTAGAGAATGTGCAGGAAGCAAAAACATTTTTGATTACTACGTTAACTTAACTGTGGCTTACTCTTCTGGCAAATGATCCAAAAGCTATCCATAAAAAGATAATGTATTTTTAAGCATTTACTGTGTTTTTAAAGTAGAAATAAAATAATACATATCAGGAACTAAATCATTGATAATAAAATCCTCAAGATGTTTCTCTTAGGACATAGTAAATCAGTTTGTATTTCAACAGAAAATGGATTAATATTTGAAAGTTATGCTGCTGTTGACTAAAGGGGGAAAAGTAAAATCTCTCTTGAAACAAACCCAGTTACTAGTGATTCATGGACTCATCCAAGTAGGTTTCTTTGCAACCATGAAGGTTTGTCATTGCTGCCTTCTGGGAGACTTTTTTCAGTCTATTAACTGCCGTAGTATTTCCTGGTCATCTTTCATGTAAGTACTTAGACCCGTGATGGCGAACCTATGGCACGGGTGCCACAGGTGGCACACGGAGCCATATTGATGGGCATGCAAGTGTTACCCTAGCTCAGCTCCAGCACGCATGCGCGCACCAGCCAACTGATTTTCAGGCCTTCCGGTCCCACCAGAAGTCAGGAAACTGGCTATTTCTGGCCTCCGGAAGGCCTCTGGGGGGATGGGGAAGACTGTTTTTGCCCTCCCCAGGCTCCTAGAAAGCCTCTGAAGCCTGGGGAGGGGAAAAAACAGGCCTACTGGGCCCACTGTGCCATCGGGTGCCAAAAACAGGGGGAAGTGGGGTGGGGTCACGTGGGCACCCGCAACTCCCCACGTTCTCCCCACTTTTGGCACGCGACGGCAAAAAGGTTATCCATCACTGACGTAGCCTTTTGAGGCCAGACAAGGCTAATCAGCTTCACAACTAGCTTCTCACCTGGATAGAGAGGGTTCCAAATATAATTTGATTTGTAGAAGTTTAGTAGAGTTTTAGACTGCAGAAAAAATCTGATAAAATAGAACCAATAATAGAAATTAGTTCTTTGCAGTTACAGACCTTGTTAGTACTTACATGGAAAATGACTAGGAAATATTAGGGCAGTTAATAGACTGGAACATCGAAAATATATCCCAAAAGGCAGCAAAGACAAGCCTTTTTCAAAGAGGCATCTCTTTAGCCAATATACAGTACTATATCATATGTTAATAAAGAATAAAAATCATATTTATATATCTAAGATAGCAATCAAAGTAGAAATATGCTATCAATCCAGTTTTCAACAAGATTTAAGGAATGCAGCCTAGATCACATTTAGGCATATGGTGCTTGTGTCAATTTAGCACTTCACAATCTGGAAGTGACTTATCTGAAAACTTCAGTTTGTAAGAATTTTAGACATAATGATTTCACAGTTCTGGAATTTCCAAATGCACACATCTGTCTTGAATCTACTATGCTCATTATAGATTCAAGCCGTCATATTTTGAAGCAGGCGAGAAAGTCTCACCTCTTTGACTCATGGATACCATCTATGTATGATATTCATGTGCTGGTTCTTTGCTGATAGCAGTTCAAACTCATGTTTGTGAATTTGGGGGAATCATATTGTTGATTTAATTTGGCACTATGCTGCACCCTTAGCAATGACTTCAGCCTACCTAAAGTCATAAAATTGTCATAGGCCTCATAAGATTATTTTTTACTTCCAAGAATAGCCCTCAATCATTTGGAGGCTGGCCTAGATAGAAGCTGTGTGTAAGTACCAAATCCCAGTTTGATTATTACACAGAGCCCAAAATCATGTTGTGTGTATTATACTGAAGTCAGTTTTTTCTTTAGCATAAGGTACAAAGATATCTTTTTGCCCAACACAAAGAACATGCCAATATATTGCATTTAATCCTTACTAATTCTGTCTAGTTTTTGCTCTCTTTTGCCTTGAACTTTGAAATTACTTTTCTTCTTTGATTTTTTTTCTTTCCACTGATTAGTCAGTTCTACTATCTATTTCTTTGTCAACAGATAACTACGTTTGGGCTGCCAGTCAGGAATCTTAGAATCCCTTGTAGATGCTAAATTGTTCACTGAACAGTCAATTTCTTAATTTTTTTATTGCTATAGTCAACAGAAATTTCTGAGGTGGCAGGCTATTAGATTAATTAACTTGAAGATCTTGTCAGCAATAAGTGGACAAAGTAATTGTCCCCTGTGTCAAATTTAAAAGAAATTTGATTGACCTAATGTGTTTTCTCTGATCTTTGTTAAATCACAGATATCAGTCTTAGCTCTGCTGACCACTTATAATACATATAATTTATACTAAAATTAACATATTTATTAATATAATAGAATTATGGAAACAGCACCTATGCCGCTAGACTTTTCTTGTCTTACATGCTTTTAGTTATCTGAAATATTTCAGGGAAGAAGTATGTTTACTTGTGAAAAGAGAGCAGGAAAGAGAATTCACCCTTGGATTCTAATTACTACTTTTCCTACAATAGCTCCAAACTAATATTTACGATAAATAGAATTTGAGTCACACATCACAGTTCTGAAAGGAGAGTTTTTTCTTTATAATCACTATATTGTATTACCCCCTGTGTGTGTGTTTGTTATAGAAAAGCCGAAAGGTTTTCCTTGGTTTCTCATAATGTTAGGTTTTTCTATCCTATTACCCTATATATATATATATATGGCACTGAAAAAATGTGACAACCAGTCACATTACAACCAGTACTTGCATTTAAGACTGTCTCATCATCCCTAAAATGACATGATCAAAATTTAGACATGTGGCAACTGGTAGGGATTTATAGTAGTTGAAAGACTTTGAATTATCTTGAATCATCATCCCACCAGGCTTGAAATTTTAGGTCTGCATAGCCTCGAAATACACCGTCTACGTTCTGATTTATGCTTAGTTCGTAAGATTATTTACCAAAACGTTCTACCTGTAAATGAGTACTTTCATTTCAACCATAATAACACAAGGGCTATCAATAGATTCAAACTCAATGTAAATCCCTTTAATCTTCATTGTAGGAAATATGACTTCTGCAATAGAGTAGTAAATATCTGGGACCTGTTGTTAGTCTCTCTAATCCCCATACCTTTTATCTTAAACTGTCTACTGTGGACCTTTCATGTTTCTTAAGAGGTCCCTAAGGGGGCGTGCATAAGCGCACCAGCGTGCCTACCGTCCCTGTCCTACTGTCCTCATTTATATGTAATCATTCTACGTGTTTATGGCTATGTTTTGCCTACAAATATTTTATTTGTGCCAACTTTTTTTCATGTGTCCTTGTCTATGTCTATACTGTTACTTGTTTCCTTATACTTGTTAACAAACAAACAAACAAATAAATCTGGTTGCCATTAGCAACATTCCCAGCCATAATTCTCAAAGTCGATGGTGGAAGCCATACTTGCTTAATAACCACATGACGCACTTAACAATTGCAATGATTCATTTAATAACTGTGGCAAAATCATTTTAAAATCAAGTGCAATTCACAGCCACCTGGATTAGCAACGGAAGTTCTGATCCCAATTACGGTTGTAAGATAAGGACTATTTGTAACACTGACATATGAACCCTCTCTGTAATCTTACTACACACACAAACACACACACAAACACACATATGTAATATATATACTACTGTTCCATCAATAATCTGAAAATTTCACCAATTAATACCTCTTTATTGTCACCACATGGTTTCTTCTATGTTTATATAGCAAAATACTGAACAATAAAGAAATCACAGAACCTTTTCTTACTTCCAACTCAATTGTGAACCATTACCTTAAATGTTCTAATTATTCTCATCCCTATTAAGGATTTTTTTCATTCTGAACTAATATTTATAGCATTTATTTTGGTTTCACCCTTTAAAATACCAGTAATTACCAGATGAATGCTTAAAATAATTATTCCAGCACTCATCACATCAGCTTCATTCCAAATCAATTCATAATTTTTATATATTATATTAAAATATACTACAAACTTACTTGTTTAGCCAACTTCTAAAATACTTTTTCTTATTAAAATGAAAATATAAAATTCTAAACTTTATCTGCCTCTTTCAATCTTAACTATTCCTTGATGTTTGTCTACACTTTTTGCAACTCTTTTATACAGTATCTTTCTCTTATTTTTATTTGCAGCAAATAAATAGATGCATTTTTCTCATCTATTACATCTTTCATTTTACTGTTCTGCCAAGCACCCTTATTCATACTTTTCACTCGCATAATTTTGTGGGCTTTATAATATAACTATTTTTCCTTCTATTCCAAGCAGCTCCACATCCTTTCTCATTATGTTCACTTTACATTCATACGGCCATAGGGCAGTACACAGCGCATCTCTGCTGGAAATGATATGAAGTAAAACATCAAAGGATGATACTTAAGAGACCTAAATCATTTTTGTCTTTAAAGATCAATCCCAAATCTGGAACAGTCATCATTCAAAATGAGCTAAATCATAGATTCACTAGTTTTCTAAACCAGCAGCCCCCAACCTTTTGGGCACCAGGGATGAGATCCATGGAGAGAGGTTTTTCCACGGACCAGAGGGGGCATGGTTTCATGTGCTGCCTGCATCTCACAAATGGGACTTCACTTATTTGCGCAGCCCAGTTCCAGCATGCCACAAACCAGTGCCGGTCCAGGAACCGGGAGTTGGGGACCCCTGTTCTAAACAACTTGGAAAAAATATCAGTGTAAATCTATGGTAACTTGAATCCCTTAAAACCAGTATTTTGGGGTAGCACTTTTTTTTTTATGATGTAGTGGTTAAGGTGCTGGCCTAGAAAGCAGGAAATTGTGAGTTCTAATCCCGCCTTATGCATGAAAGCCAACTGGGTGACATTCGGCAGCCATATTCTGTCAGCCCAACTCTCCTCACAGGGTATTAGAATAGAATGGAATAGGAATAGGAATAGGAATAGGAATAGGAATAGGAATAGGAATAGGAATAGGAATAGGAATAGGAATAGGAATAGGAATGGAGGGGAGGGGAGGGAAGGGGAGAGGAGAGGAGAGAAAAGAGAATGAATTTGTCTTTGGTGCATATGCTCTCAGTGTACATAAAAAGATACATTTGTCAAGAATCATAAGGTACAAGACTTAATGATAGTCATAGGGTACAAATAAGCAATCAGGAAACAATATCAATATAAATTGTAAGGATACCAGCAACAAAGTTACAGTCATACATTGAACATACATATTAGGTATGTTCAATGCCTTGAGGTACTTATACAGTACTAAAAGCAGGATAAAAACCCAAAAAATAATAATAATTGTTTTAATACAATATTATTTTCCCCAGCACCCATTTCTCACATTTTGTTACAGTCTAACACAAGTTGAAAGAAGTTATCCATTTTTTAAAAAAAAAATAGTTCAATATGTTTACAGTGTAATGTGGAACTGCTTTTTCTTTTCTTTTTTTGTTAGTTCATTTAATGATAGATCTATTCTGAGTCTTACAATGCAATTGAAGGAAATTTAATCCTTCTCCCCCCAAGGACTGTTTTAGAAAATTCATCTATTGAATATATACTCCTTTAACATTTAATTGGTGCAATTAAGTTTTTTTTTTCAAAGTGAAGAAACAACAACAATACACACAAAAGAAGGTTTATATATTTCCCAAACAAAAGGGAAAAAAAGATTAAATTCCCATAGTGCTATGGTAATTTCGATTTCAGGTTGGCATTCATGCACATTCGTGCAACATATTGTTTTGTTTTGCTTTTTAATGAAAAATAGCTACGTATCTAACATATTGAGTAGTTTGTCCCTGTCCCAAAGCAAGAATGAGGACAAGCATGCTTGTTTTTATTGTCACATTGTTATGGGTTTGTAGAAGCATGATCGGCTCAATGTCCTTGATGATGGATGCCCTCACTTTTCACTATTTGAGCACTGTGAACAATGCTTTGAAAGCAATTGAAGATTATACTGAAAAAGGACAGTGCGAGTATGTTCCATTCCTCTTCCAATCCCATCTCCAAAGCAGGGGTGAAATTCAATTTTTTTCCCTACCGGTTCTGTGGGTGTGGCTTGGTGGGCGTGGCAGAGGAAGGATACTGCAAAGTCTCCATTCCCACCCCACTCCAGGGGAAGGATACTGCAAAATATCCATTCCCACCCCACTCCAGGGGAAGAATACTGCAAAATCCTCATTCCCGCCCCACACCTTGGGGAAGGATATTGCAAAATCTCCATTCCCACCCCACTCTGGGGCCAGTCAGAGGTGGCATTTGCCAGTTCTCTGAACTACTCAAAATTTCCGCTACCGGTTCTCCAGAACCTGTCAGAACCTGCTGAATTTAGGAATGTAGGAAATATGACTTCTGCAATAGAGTAGTAAATGTCTGGAACACTCTACCTGATCCTGTTGTTAGTCTCTCTAATCTCCATACTTTCTACCTTAAACCGTACACCATGGACCTTTCATGTTTCTTAAGAGGTGCCTAAGGGAGCGTGCATAAGTGCACCAGCGTGTCTACCGTCCTACTGTCCCCATTTATATGTAATTATTCTATGTGTTTATGGCTATGTTTTGCCTATTTATATTCTATTATTTGTGCCAAAAAAAATTTCATGTGTCCTTGTCTATGTCTATGCTGTTACTTGTTTCCTTGTACTTGTTGACAAAATAAATAAATTAAATAAATAAATAAATAAATTTCACCCTTGCTCCAAAGCCATAGCAAGAGAAAGTCAGAGGGAGCAATAATTCCTCACTGCCTTTCTCTTTGGTAACATAATAGAGTTAAGCCGAACTGCAACAGCAAGATGAGACCGTTGCCTTCCTATAGACAAATAAAAGTTCAAGGACCTTTTGTTGGTAGATTGTAATTAAGAACCAGTTCCACTATGTGGATAGAGAATATGACCTGGGAGATTTGGATTCATTCTGATCTAATTAACACAAAAATATCCTAGTCTCAGTGGGCTATGTGTGTGTGAATGCAGAGCTGTACAACCTCAATCTCTTTGTCCTCTGTCCCCTGCAGAAAAATCTTGTTTACAGCCTTCAGATACCATTAAAGGTTCGCACCAAATTATAATTTTCATGTGACAGATGGTGAAAATTATTAAATACATGAACTAGAGATTAATCAAATTAGCCACATTTAATTTCAATTAAATTTACATATCAGTGCAATGAAATCAATTTTTGTCCTTGCCCTACACATTATTTTTGTTATGCAGCCCCCAGGATAGCCCTCCAAAGTGTCACCAAGAAAAACAACTAGAGCTGCTAAAGAAAGAGCGTTTTCTCTTCCAATGATTTCATTCTAAGATTAGAATGGTGACGATGTTTATTCAAAGTAATTGGGATCTAAATCAGACATTCACAAATGTGTTTAAAACCAAAACTCCTATTTACTGGTTGGGTGTAAGTATTGTTGTAATAAGTTAAGAGAATTTTCAATTAAAGCATTGTAATGTTTTGTTCAGGGTAGCAATAATTGAATCAATAATATTATTTTCTACTAAAGCTTTAAAATTGTTTCCTGTTGCATAGATTTAATGATAGAAATGGAGGATCAGACAAATGACATCAATGAAGCAAGAATTCCCGTGCTGGACTACAAAACCTATACAGACAGAGTCTTCTTTCTGCCCTCTAAAGACGGAGAAAAAGATGTAATGATCACTGGAAAATTGGACATTCCTGAAGCCAGACGGCCAACCGTAGAGCAGGCATTGAATCAGTTCTCCAATCTGCTCAACAGTAAATCATTCCTTATTAACGTGAGTAGAAAATAAAGGTCAACTTTTATGTTGCTAAAAAGCATTTTCATTTGATACATCTGTTTATTAGAATAATAAATTAATCTGCATATTTGGTGTCCTGAACATCTTGTAAAGCTGTGTATGTGATGTATAATAGCATCTTACATAATTTTGTTCCTGTACCTGTCATCTGTGGAAGAATGGTATTCACCAGAAATACTATTAGCCGGTACCCATTACATTCATTATATAGTTATGTCAACCATGAAATGCAATTAGATCCCACCCTTTTCATACATATTCAGGGGTATCTATGAAAGGTCAACAGCAGCAACCTAGTGGAAGCAACTGTCAAAGGAAGCCTCACCATCCTTTTTAAAAAAAGTATCAGACAAGACTTCAGTTGTCCCTGTTATTTTGAGGTTGCTGACTTGCCTTGTTGGCACCCTGTTTAATATATGCCAGGGATCAAATCAGGGGTGAATTGCCCGATCCAGTAGCAATGGCAGGTGGTTCGGAGAACTGGTAGCAAGAATTCCTCCCCCCCTCCATGCCCAGTTGAGCCACACGATCATCAGAGGCTTTTTTTTACTTTTAAAAGCATTTTTTCTACAACTTCTTCCGCTGAAAGAATGCTTTTAAAAGTTAAAAAAAAAGCCTCTGATGATTGCGCGGCTCAGCTGGGATCTCAGAGCCTTTTCAAAGCATTTTTTT
>WNWU01013616.1:3009681-3038269 GCA_012654045.1 Ptyas mucosa
CAGCTGTGTTCCTGATCTGCAGAGGCTTTTCAAAGCATTTTTTTGCATTTGCAGAAAAAATGCTTTGAAAAGTTAAAATTAAAAAAGAAGTTGGCCACACCCACCCAGTCACATTATCACCACCCCAAGCCACGCCCACAGAACCGGTAGTAACAAATTTTACATTTCGCCTCTGGATCAAATTAAACAAAATTAAAGCATAAAACAGAGTCCTGAACATGTGCACGAAATTGTTGCAAATGATAAACTGAATGCAAAAAGAGGTGTATTAAACAAAGTCCTCAGTTTATCTGGTCAGAGCCACAAAAACTATATTCAATTCTTCTGGAGTGTATTGTACCCCAATTTTTATCTCATTATATACTATGTTTCCAGAATGAGCAATAAAAAGAGTAAGCCTCAACTGTTTCATTCATATATCTGTTTTTGTTGTTGTTGTTTCTGTTTAGTTCATTCACACGTTGGAAAAGCAAAAGGAATTTTCTGCCCGTGCAAAAGTATATTTTGCATCTCTTTTGACCGTGGCTTTGCATGGGAAGCTAGAATACTATACTGACATCATGAGGACATTGTTTTTGGAACTTATGGAGCAGTATGTTGTGGCCAAAAATCCTAAACTGATGCTCCGAAGGTAGGGACGTTTTCTTCAGTAATCTAGTAAAATGGAAGTTGCCCCTTTAAAATTCTCATTTCTTTGGTTTTCTTTTAATCTTTACATACCTCAATGAGTACACCGTGCAATGCAAGAAATGCAAGGGCTTGCTTTAATATATTACAAGTAGGCGGGTCCAATATGTTTTTGTTGTCCGAGATAAGATGAAAAGCCTGCTTCCTCACCCAGTTCATTCCTCTCATGGAGAAGCCAAATAACCAGTTGTCTTGCTCCAGTGGTGACGATGAGATGCACCCACCATTTCATCTGAGTGCAGCTAGCTAGCTTGGGAGCCACAGGCAAGCACTGTTAAAACAGATTTCTGACTTTCCAAATAAGCAACCAAGTTGTCAGCTTGAGACAACTGCAAAAATCTGACAATTCATCATTGATTAGAATTTAAAGAATAGCCACATTTAGTTATGAAAGTAAAGCCTTTGATTTGGCCATATTATGGAATCTTGTCTTTTTTAAATTTATGCCATATTGAACAGATATGTATAGTTCTTTTACTTTTATATTATTTACTTATTATGTGAGGTCTACCATGTTTCTCACCTGTTTGGTTAAGGAGTTGTGTTCTGTTTCCTACTAAGTTCAGCATTTTTCTTTCTAGTTTCTTGTGAATTCATTGTTCCAGAGTATGATGTTCTCTCTCTTTCTCCCCCTCCCCCATCTCTCTCTTCTCCTCTCCCCCCTCTCCTCCTCCCTCTCCCTCTCCCTCTCTCTGTCTGTTTCTCTTTTTATCTCTCTCATGTTTTGTCATTTGTTGTGCTTTTTGTCTCCATAGTACAGGATGCAACTTTACTTAATTT
The DNA here is from genome assembly GCA_012654045.1 of Ptyas mucosa. Lineage (NCBI taxonomy): Eukaryota > Metazoa > Chordata > Lepidosauria > Squamata > Colubridae > Ptyas > Ptyas mucosa. The sequence goes on from WNWU01013616.1 coordinate 3,011,149, forward strand.
TGAAATTAGAATATTTGTTCATGCCAATAATGAGAAGCAACCATCTTAGTCTGCACTTAATTCACTGATGTACCCGAGGAAAAAAAAATTCTAGAATCTGTTTTCTGGTATAATTATTTGAGAGGAAGACTCATGACAGCATGTTTATCTTACTGACAGTTTTAGCATTTCCCACAGCTCACAACACGGATAGTTCCTATATCGTATGACAGCAGGAAAGTCAGCACATTCTTCACTGAGATAATGTTTTATTTACTGGATTACTATTATTGATTTTTGCCCTGTACTGCCTCAGGAGAAGTTCACATATATATGGTTCTTCTCCCATGTTATCCTCACAGTGACCTTGAGAGGTTAAACAAGAGAGGGTGACTGGTCTAAAGTCACCAAGGAAGAAGTGAGAATTTCAGCCTAATCTTTCTAGCTCTGGACATATGCTAACCCTGCTTCACTGTAACAGCAGCACAGAGCAATGACTTGTTTTTGAGAGCTACAGAAATATTTTCAAAGAGGGATTTTGAAGAATGCAAGAGCACATATGAAGCAACTCTTTCCTAATCATTAAAGCAGCCATGTCTTTTTTCCAAATTCACACAACTGCTATAAAGAGTAAAGAACATAATTTTGATGGCGATATTAAGGAGCTATTGTTTGGGCAAAGGGGGAAGAAGCATTTTTAAAGTCCAGAACAGCCAGATAATATTTGTAAGTGACTGACACTGATCTCCATAATTCACTGAACTAATAAGGAAGAGGAGGAGGTACAGCACAATCAGATTTACATGTTTGTGTTTCAGTAGTCAATCCCAATAGAAATAGTTTTAGTCGTCTTGTGGAGCTGATTTCCTGATCTGGTTTAACTAGAGGAATTGACAGCTGCTTCAAAAGCTAGCTAGATCATCCACAGTTAGTTCATCAGCAAAATAGGATTAGCTTTCAAAGCCAAATCCTCTTTTGAAGGATTTGAGTAGCCCTCATATTTTCCAAAGCCATTAGTTTGCATACACTGGATATGGAGAAATGGGAGAAATGCATGTTTAGTTCTTGACATACTCATGTACAATTCCTAGCCATGTACCTCAACACAAGGGTGGTTGTTATTGTTTTTTTATTTTAGATCTGAAACCGTCGTGGAAAGAATGCTTTCTAATTGGATGTCCATTTGTCTGTATCAGTACCTCAAGGTAAGATCTAAAATGCATTCGCTATGCATTTATTATGAATATCGTATCAAACTGTAGACTGATATTAAGCTTTAGTTGATTGTGCCTTCTTCCGAGTATACGCCAATAAGAATAACCAAACATGCCACAGTAGTCATGATCTGAAAGCAGTTACAAATGGTAGTTTAAATTCAATGGGAAAATGTATTCTGCAGAAATAATGATCTTAAGAAGTTTTTTTTAATATTCAACAATGGTGGGATGCTAATTCTCCATCACAAAGTAGACTTACCATTTTTTCCCCTCTTTCATTAACTTTATCAGGATAATGCTGGGGAGCCTCTTTATAAATTGTTCAAAGCTATCAAACATCAAGTAGAGAAAGGACCGGTAGATGCTGTGCAAATGAAAGCCAAATACACATTGAATGACACTGGTTTGTTGGGAGATGATGTAGAGTATTCACAATTGGTATGTAGCTTTCATTAATATTTGTTTTAGAATATTCAAAAAATGAAATGCTTCTGAAATATGATCTACTATTTTCTCACCACTTACAGTATTTATTTTGTAAAACATGAATGATAGAAAAGTATTATTACTGTCAGTCAAATCAATTCACTGAAAGATGAAGGCTTTGAAGGTTATGGGTCATTATTGAAATTCTGGTTCCGTGTGGGTTGCTAGAAATAACTTTTTCAACTTCCTGGTTTACTGAAAAGAAAGAGTGATTGGTCCATCCAGTTTCCACATGTAAGGAAGGACTAAAATCATTGTTTCTCCACTCCTGGTCCAGCATCTTAACTGCTGGACATACAGAAAGAATGAGGTAAAGCTTTAAGACTAATGTAATGATTTGTTATAACATTCAGTACTTTAACTGACTGAGTCAACTAATATATAATATTCAGGTACATAAAGCCAGCCTGCCTAAAAATGCCACCTGTGAATTAGAGGGGGAAAGGATTCCTTCTTCTTGAAGATAAGAAGTTGGGATGGCCATTGAAGGCCCAAAATAGGTCTGGACAGCTAAATATTAGTACAATTAATAATTTTATTAGTTTGCTGAACAGAGGGTATGATTACATCAAACAGGCTCTTCATTTGAGGGGACTGAAGAACCAAACTACTATGTCTTTGCACAGATATTAATGTGTAAAATATGTGTGAATTTTTTTGTTTTGTTTTCTTAAAACAAGTTGCAGCTTAGCTAATCAAAAACACAGGTGAAGTTGCTATTTGCTTTGGAGAAGAACTCCCAAAATATCTTCCTCTTAATTCAGAATTAGCTTCAAAGGAAGGATTTTCTCAGGAGTTCAGAAGCAGAGGAAAATATTTAAAATCCTTTCTTAATTCTTTAGCTGCAACTCTGAATTGACCAAACGACCATCTCTTTCAGGCAGGATTTTCAGTTGTTGATCATCAATATGATTTCCAAAACTATTGTTCCAAAATTTATGTAGAGAGACCATCAATAACTTTTGGCCTTCTTAAACATTACAATTTATGCCAAGTTGTCACTTACTATTTAATTTCTTCTTAATTTAATATCTGCAAATAAATGGAAGCAAACAACATCAGTGGATGATTTGGTTGTAAGATAATAGATTATTAGAATTATATGTTTTTTTCAGCCCATTTTTTAAGTGTAAATCTAGGTAATTTCAGGAAAGTAATTAGTGACAAAGTTAATTACTAACATTAATCCACTATACTCAGTAAAATCAAGCATCTGTAAATGCTTTACCTGCCAGCGTGAAAAGCAGTGCATTGTAGTTCAGCCTCATTATTTGGGATTTCTCCCTAGACAAGAACCTTCTAGTCAAGTTTAAATATGTATCATTTTTAATTGCCAAATCAAAACTATGGAAGCAATTTGTAATAAACCATATAGAGTAATTTTACAGTCCACCTCATTTGGTGGACTGGCTGAGACACATTTACAGATTGGTAAATCAGACAGCCTAAATATCTTTGTAATAAAAGGATAGCTGGACAAGTGTTCTGAATGAGGCAATTAAATGGAGGTTAACTAAACATTAAATTTACATAATGTGTGCCAATTTGCATATGCAAACAATATAATTTGCTGCAAATGGCTTAATTTTTGACTTAATGGATAACTACCCCTTACTCAATCGGCTCGTGAAAGCAATGTTTTAGTGTATATATGTAAGTTTTAAAAAATGTTCACCAAAATATCTCTTGAATGTCATCTGTGTATTGTATGCTCTTTTACTAAAATGCCAGCTATGACTACACTTGCCTCTTCTAATTTAAGAGTTTGAGTCTATTTCAATCAAAACTGTTATTTGGGGATTACAGTAGGAATTAAATGTCTGTGAAGCTTTACCTATCTGGAAATTGGTTTCTCTGCTGTGTTGACAGGGGGAGTTTCTAATATAGTGAGTGTCTTCCTATAAGGTTAATGGACTAATCTAAGCATCTACAAACAGTAGCTAGTACACTAGTCTGATGATGTGTCTCAGTTTAATTTAAAAAAAAATAAGTCTTCACAATCCAATTGTGATGATACAGAAATATATTGAAGGCTTTCTATATTTTCAGTAGGTTCAGTGTTAAAAGTAATGAATTCTCAAAGAAATCTCAGTATGACCCCATTTCCATCAAAAAACAGAAAAACGGGTATGGTATGAAATGACATGAACTGTACCACCTGTCTAAATGTCTATAAATAGACAGGTTTATACCAGCATTGACTTTTCTTGTGTGATTTTAATAACCCTGAAATTTCTAACCTTGCAGACTGTAAATGTGATTGTTCAAGATGAAGGCACAGAATCCACACCTGTAAAAGTGCTCAACTGTGATACCATTTCTCAAGTAAAAGAAAAGATCATAGAGCAAGTATATCGAAATCTGCCTTACTCACAGTGGCCAAAGCCTGACAGTGTTGTTCTTGGTATGTATCTGGGGTGTTTTTTTTAATGTATTTTAAAGAACACATTGCTGTCAAAATGCAAATGTTTGCAAAAAGCAAAAAGATTGTCTTAGTAATTCCATCTGAATCCATGGAATGATTTAAAAGTAAAAAGAAAAGTACTTTGCCCACTAAACTCTACCCCAATTTTTTTCCAATTTCCATACATTCAGAAGTTCTCATTTACTTGAAAAGTACTTACTCTGTTTGATAAAGAAGATAAAGTATGGCTCCCCTTGTAATTTCCTACCTGAACAGATAAAATTTAGAGAGAAGCAAGGGCTATAACTTTGTTTCCTCCAGTTTGCCTCTCTTTGTGTTATGGTTAGTATGGCTTGTAAATTTTATGGCGTTAAAATTTCCTTATGTTAGTGATAATTTACTGATCTGTTTTCCATATAGAAATGCTACATTTGATGTAGAATCTATTCATAGTGTGTCCAGCAATATAATAATGTATAACTCAGCTGAGCTGTAGGTAGAAAAAAATGCCTTTTAAGAGTAATAATAATAATTATTTTTAAAAAACAATTTAAAAGCAGTAAGTTTTAAGAAATTTAAAACCAGATAATTTCCCTGCATATATTAATCCACTCCATCTGACAGGATTAGACTACCTGGAAATATTCAACATCATTTCCTATTTGTTTTCTTAAGCATACAATCGTATTTATCTTCCCTTCATTTCATTTGTTAATTCCTGCTCTTTATATTTATTTCCTTTAATACTCCAAATTATAATGTTCTATATGCCATGAACATTGTCTGATATGACAGTAGTGTTAGACCTTTGTGGCTTTGGACAATCAAAGCTTTTACATGTTTTTCAGTAATGTAGGACAGGTACAAACTATGTTAATAGTCTTGCCCAAGCTACGTGCAGCATTCCCTAAAAATGATAAAGATACAATTTTAGTCAGTATCCCACAAGCATAATAAGACCATGCTTATACTATGCAAGCTAAGATTTTTACTTTGAGATAGGCTGTTTCTTGATCTCCAAGAAAAAAAGAGTTGAATACAGTATACTAACACAAGCAAAATCATTTAATAGAACTAAATTTTTGAGGATATTCTAAATATCTCAACTATTAAATATCTCAACTATTAAACTATCATCCTCTAGTGATGATTTTGACTTTTTTTTTTACAAAAATGAAACATCTGGGGAATTGATACTTATAGGCAACAACTGTATGTCTATAACAGGGGTGTCAAACTCAATTTCATTGAGGGCTACATCAGGGTCATTCTGTACTCAACAGTACAGAATCTTCTAGCATGACTTCCTGAGTAGGTGGAAGAAAAGGAATTATCCCACTGTACAATGCCTTATCTCCACTACAGTAAAATAACTTTTCTATTAAATCTAATTCATCATTTTTCATCATTGCTTGGGTGGGTGGATCCAGAGAAGAGAAGAGAATTCTGCAAAACTTCAGTATAATTTGCTAGATGGAAGCTTCCTTTATATGCAGGTTATTTTGGACACCTGTAAAATGTTTTTCTTCTTGTAATTGCTCCTCAGAGTGGCGTCCAGGATCTACTGCACAGATACTCTCAGACTTGGATTTAACGTCACAAAGGGAAGGGAGGTGGAAGCGCATCAATACCCTGATGCACTATAATGTAAGGAAGCATTTTGGAAACGTTACACCTCCTTGCTGCTTTGTAGTAACCCACAGCTTTTCATTAAAAGTGATCTGTCTCAAAAAAAATATTCCCTTTCCTTCCTATCGTATCCAATATCTATTTTCTTTTAACAAAGCCTAGTTTCAGAATCTGAAAATTAAATTGCTATGCCGCAAGTGGGCAATTATTGAATGCAGCTCTTTGGAAACTGGCAAATTCTGTATTAGGGATAAAAAAAATGTTATCTTTGTTTAAAGCCAGCACAGAAATTGTTATCAGTTAAGTCCTTCCAGTAAGGCTTAAACTTAAGGAATGCAGCATATCTTCTCTAATCTCCGTGAATGTCAATTTTCTAATCTCAAAAGAATTTTGAGGACCTGAATATGAGATTGACTGATTAAAAGATACCTTTCAGTAATGGGCAAGGACTCTGGGCAGAATTGTCCATGATACTTCCTTCCCAAATGACTTCAAAGACAGGCCTAGTTTTATTCACCAATGAATATGTAGGTGAAGAGGCCACTAAAATAGAAGACTAGCTGATTTTTTTTTGGTCTCTTTCAGTGGCATACATACAGTACATCAAAAAGAATAATTGAATGCCCTGTAAAAAATGGGCCAGAAAGGTGAATTTATTCTTATACCGCATACAATGCTTAGATTAGAAGTAGAAACTGCATGGGAATAGGAGTTATTTTTGCTCTTCTCACCTATTTGTTGCTTGTATGTTCTTGAAGGTAAGAGATGGTGCTACCCTCATCTTGTCAAAAATGGGGATTTCCCAGCAGCCAGAAGATCACCAACAAGACATGCCAGAGGAACGTAAGTATAGCATGGTAGCAGGGGTGGGTTCTACTTAGCTTTACTACCGGTTTGCAGCGGGGCCACGCACGTGCTCTTCTGCGCATGTGCAGAAGCGTTTTAGTGACGTCGGGGTCGGTGGGTGGGGCCTCCCGCCGGTTTTACTACCGGTTCTATAGAACTGGTGCGAACCGGGGGCAATTCACCACTGCATGGTAGTCTTTAAGTCAGGTTCTGTTTTGTGATAGAAAACAGGCTGGGTACTGTGAGTTTGCATATATGATCATAGCATCTAGCATCTGGGATATAGGTATGTGCTGCTAAACAATCTCGCTAGTGGTAAAGATAAGAGCCTTCTACAGCTTTTAAACCACATAGGAAATGCCACACAGAGAAATTCTGGAAAGCTAACATTTAATATGTAGCTAAGTCAGTTTATTTGAAAAGCTATAAACATTAGAGAACTAGGCAAATTTGCAATTTACACTGACAATGATTTGTGGTGTTCTTCGTTGGCTAATCAGATACAGTGTTTTCCATTGAAAAAGAGATGGATTGAAATTAAAGGAGTCCTGGTGGCGCAGTGGACTAATTCCCTGTTATTAAGATCAGCTGCTTGCAATTACTGCAAGTTCAAATCCCACCAGGCTCAAGGTTGACTCAGCCTTCCATCCTTTCTAAGGTAGGTAAAATGAGGACCCAGATTGTGGGGGCAATAAGCTGACTTTGTATAAATATACAAAAGTATGAAGGCTATTGCTTAACGCACTGTAAGCCGCCCTGAGTCTCCGGAGAAGGGCGGCATATAAATCAAATTTTAAAAAAAAAATACTCCTGCCCGTTTTACAAAAAAATAGTGGCTTAAAAAGGATTGTTTTGGGTTGACTCCTTGAGCTTTGATTCTCCTTTTAAAGATCAATTTGGATCAAACTAGACACTGTTCAAAGTTGGTTTTTATTACATAATAGATAAAATAGGATTACAGCTCACTAAAAAGTATTTTTGTAAATTGTTTAGCAGTGATGTTTTAACAGAGGTAAATGCAGTAGCTAATTACAGATCCTCCTAGGGGATAAATGCAATAACATTTCACATTTCTAAATTAAATGACTGCAGTTGCACTGCATTCGTTTCAGTGGGATTTTAAAAGTAGGAAAATTGGTTTGACTATTCCTTTTTTTTTTTTTTGTATCCCTGTCCAGTACTTGCTTTTTTTTGCTAGTTTCTCACAAATGTTGCATTTATACATTGCAGCATCATATGTAGCACACAATCCAATCGTACATGGAAATCCAGTCATGCTGACCTCCATCTATTACTAATCTGGCTATTAGTAATTTACGGAGTTTTCTCCTATTGTAGAATGTTAAAACCGGTATGAGGAACACAAGTTCTTTGCCTCCTTATAGATAAGTAAAACTAGAAAAAGATCAGTGTGGTTTTGCAAAGACTCTCCATCCTAAACAGAGGAAGATACCAGTCTTTATCTGCAAAATTCCAGACATTACCACTTACAGCAAAGTTTTCTGTCTCTTGACTGCCATCTAGTGATTGTCATGATCTTTGCAGCTGCTAAACTTTGATTTGTCTTCTGGATTAGCAGCCACCATGATTACGAAACAAAGTTCTCTATGGTATTTTCAGACTTCATTTTTAAATAATTTGAATCATCCAAATACCATAGGTTTATGAAAATGATTCTGACAATAATGATGGCATCATCAAAGTGACAGTCTATTTGTTTATTTTATAGGTTATGTTCATAGCAGTAGCATTTAGAGTTACATATTTCCCCATAGCTCTTTAGAGCACTCTCTGGGCAGTTTAATATATAAGCATTATTTGCATATTGTCCCCAACAATCTGGGTCCTCATTTTACTGATCTTGGAAGAATGGAGGCCTGAGTCAACCTTGAGCTTTATCAGGATTGAACTCTAGGCTGTGGACAGAGTTTGCCTGCAATAGGCACTTTGCTTGCAATACTGCACTTTAACCACTGCACCACCAGGGCTCCTGAACTACAATAACATGTAGAATTCCCAAAAAATTTTAAAACAGGATTTAGATAGTATTTACAATAGGCATTATACCATTAAATTGTTCAGCAGAGTTAGACTTTGCATTTCTTTATATTACTGGTCTTTTGAAATCAATAATTCTGCAAAACCACAGGTATTCATTACTTTTTGGCCTGGAAATTATTTGTCTTACCCAAGGAAAGAACAATGTACCATAGTGGCCTTTTCTCTGATTGCTAAAAGTCACGATGCTGCTGGAAACTGAATAAAAACAATACAATTCAGAATTGTTAGAAATGTCATTATGTACATATTGTTTATGCTTTGACCTTTCTGACATACATGCATTGTGAGCGTACTACGATTGTAATTAATTGGTTGCCATTATTGTATATTTATTCAGCTTCATAGATCAAAACTTTTATATTTAATGTGCAGACTTGTAATTGCTTGAACCTTTATATCATTCACGGTGCCCATTTTGCTGTGGACTGTACAGTATAATTAAACAGATGAACTACATTTATACTCTTCAAGAGATTTCTTTTAAGGTCTCCTGTTCCCACACCATGTAAGAATGCTTTACAATCTTTGTTGGGGGGGGAGGGATCAGATTGAAATAAACGTATAAATAGTGTTGAGTCCTCAGGGTTACGTCCTGCCCCAGGCCGTCCGAGCAGAGTGGTGCTGATTGGTTCAGCCGGTGGCAACACCAGGAGCGGGAGGCTGCTAACTCCGGGATTGGTTACTGCGTCTGACAGCTCGCCCCTTGAAGTGTCTGTGAGAGGGAAGTTGTGAGTTCTGTCAGAGTTAGCGTTCGTTCCTGTTAGAAGTTCGTTCTGTTACCCGGCGTGGGTTAACGCCAATAAAGAGTTGATTGCAGCAGCCGCCGCCTCTGCGTGTTTATTGGATTCAACAACTGGCGACGAAGGTACGGGTTCATGTTCCCCGCCATGGCTTTCGCCCTCCCACCGTTCACGCCGTTTGAGCCGGGGACAGAGACTTGGGACGAATACGTGGAACGCTTCGAATGCTTCCTCCAGGCTAACGATCTGTCCGATCTCTCCAGCACCCATAAGAGAGGTTATTTTTTGAGCTCTTGTGGCCGGGAAATCTTTGTGACTGCCAGGGCCTTAGCCGCGCCTCAGCCAGTCTTCTCCATGCCTTGGGAGACGCTGTTGGCCAAACTGAAAAGCCACTATTCCCCCACTCCCTCTAAGATAGCGCGACGCCACGCTTTCCATCAAGGGGCTCAGAGAGCCGGCGAATCAGTGAATGACTACGTGACGTCTCTTCGTTCGGCTGCAGTCCATTGTGAGTTTCGGGAGCTGGATGATATGCTCCTGGACCAGCTGGTGTGTGGCGTGAGAGATCTTAAACTGCAGCGGCGGCTCCTAGCTCGTCCGGATTTGACCCTGTCCATCACCCTGGATGAGGCCAGGGCCGCTGAGATGTCCGCACAGTCATCCGCGGAAATTCAGCGTTCGCAGCTAATTGGCCCTCCACAGAGCTCCAACGGGGCTACCCCTTCCACCCCCGCTACCCCGCACTCGATACATTACGAGGATTTGGATGATGGCGACGTCCTCGAGAAGGAAGAGGGGGTGAGGCGGCTTAAAGCTGTGCGCAAGCCGGGGGTGCCCGCACCGCCCAGGCCATCCCAGGGCAGCTGTTTGGGGTGCGGAGGATCGCATAGCCGTACCGACTGCAAGTTCAAATCCGCTATTTGTCGATGGTGCGGGAAGCGCGGCCATCTCTCTAGGGTCTGCCGGGCTTCCCTGCCTTTTTCTGATACTACGGGGGAGCCCTCCTCCAAACGCCGGAAAGGAAAGCGTGTTGACCACTCCGGGAATACGGTTGATGCGTTCCTGGATTCCGAGGAGGACGCAGTAAACATCAGCCAAGCTACCGCACTGTCCTCTGGGGCCAAGATATACCTGGAAGTCCTGCTTGAATCTGTTCCCTGCCGGATGGAGATTGATACGGGATCCTCTCGCTCATTGATCGCATGGTCCACCCTCAAGTCGTTGATGCCTGCCTTCCCTAGAAGCCACCTTAAGCCGTGCCCAGTCAAACTGAGAGACTATCAAGGCCGCCCGATTCCTACCCTTGGCTGTTACTCATTTTCTGTCACTTATGGTTCCTTTTCAGGTCGTCTGCCACTGATCGTAGTGAGAGATAGTCTTCCCAGCTTGCTGGGGTTAGACTGGTTTGCGGCTCTTCATCTTGGGGTGTCGGGCATCCATTCCACCGGTGCGGATATCTCGGCTGACCTGGTCCGCGAGTTTGCCGAGGTGTTTGATGGCCAGTTAGGTAAATACACGGGGCTTCCAATCTCATTCACATTAGACCCCCAGGTGGCCCCAATCCGACTAAAACCGAGGCGGGTGCCACTCGCCCTGTGGGCCAAGGTGGACCATCAACTAGATAAATTGATATCACAAGGCGTGTTGCAGCCGGTTGAATTTGCGAAATGGGAGACCCCTATAGTTATTCCTCTGAAGCCCGACGGATCCGTAAGGATCTGCGCGGACTATAAAGCGACCCTAAATAGGGCCCTCCAGGCAAACCACTACCCCGTGCCAGTGGTGCAGCATTTGCTGCACTCGCTGGGCCGGGGGCGGGTCTTTGCGAAGCTGAATCTTGCTCAAGCATACCAGCAACTTCCAGTTGACGAGGACACGGCCCTGGCCCAGACGATAGTGACCCACCGCGGGGCCTTTAAGTGCACAAGGTTGCAGTTTGGGGTCTCTGTGGCCCCGGGAATATTCCAATGCCTTATGGAACGTCTGCTCCAGGGGCTGCAGGGTGTAGTACCCTATTTCGATGACGTCTTGATCGCCGCTGATGATCAGACGGAGCTCGTTTCCAAAGTCAGGGCCGTCCTGTCCCGTTTTCAAGCTGCCGGCTTGAAGCTCAAGCCGGAGAAATGCCGTATTGGGGTGCCACAGGTAGAATTTTTAGGGTTCCTTATCGACGCGGCCGGCATTCGGCCAGCGCCTTCAAAGGTAGAGGCGATTAAGAGAGCGCCTACCCCCAAGTCTAAGGCCGAGCTGCAAGCTTTTCTCGGCCTCCTTAATTTTTATGCGGTGTTTCTTCCGCATAAAGCATCCCTTGCGGAGCCCCTCCACCGTCTTTTGGAGAAGAAGGCTCCCTGGGTGTGGACTCGGGAGGCTGCCGCGGCCTTCCAGGCTGTCAAAGATGTACTCTCATCTGACGCAGTACTAGTTCAGTACGATGCCGGCTTGCCTCTTTTGTTAACTTGCGACGCCTCCCCTTTTGGGGTGGGCGCCGTACTGAGTCATTTACTGCCAAGTGGGGCAGAGGCCCCAATTGCGTTCTACTCCCGCACGCTTTCAGCGGCGGAGAGAAACTATAGCCAAATTGATCGGGAAGCGTTGGCGGCTGTGGCGGGAATCAAAAGATTCCACGATTACCTTTACGGCCGTTCATTTTGTCTCGTGACTGACCACAAGCCCTTGTTGGGCTTGTTGTCAGCCAGCCGCCAAACGCCCCCCCGTCTTATTGCCGCACATGTCGCGGTGGTTAGAATTCTTGGCCGCCTACTCCTACGAGTTGAAATATACCCCGGGAAAGGCTATCGGGCATGCGGATGCTCTGAGCCGTTGCCCGCTTCCATCACCGGTACACGACCCGTCCCCCTCCCCGACAGTTTTCTTGGTGGGTGAGCTGACTCCGTTAGTGACCGCAGAGGATGTCAGGGCTCAGACGGCGGCCGACCCAGTTTTGGCCCAGGTGCTGAACTGGGCGCGCAGGGGGTGGCCACACTCACAGACGAATGCCATTCTAATGCCCTTCTTTCGCAGACAACATGAGTTGTCGGTGCAGGCTGGGTGCCTCCTGTGGGGCCATCAGATCGTGGTTCCCCCCACATTGAGGGAGAAAGTGTTGGCATGTCTCCACGACGCCCATCCTGGGGTCGTGCGGATGAAAGCTTTGGGCCGGGGCTACATTTGGTCGCCCGGCCTCGATGGGGACATAGAGAATTGGGTCGCCAAGTGCCGCAGATGCCAGCTGTCTAGGCCCTCCCCTCCCTCCGCCCCAGTCGCAGAGTGGGAAACACCTAGGTCCCCATGGGCTAGGGTCCACCTGGACCTCGCGGGCCCGTTCTTGGGCCGCACCTTCCTCATCCTAGTGGACGCCTACTCTAAGTGGGTGGAGCTGGTACTTATGACAAGCACCACATCCGAGGCAGTAACCAGGAGTTTGGAAAGAATTTTTGCCACCCATGGGTTGCCCGATCTAGTGGTCACCGATAATGGCCCGCAGTTCGTGTCCGCACCCTTTCAGCTCTTCCTAGCGAAATTGGGGATCCGTCATGCTCGCACGGCCCCCTCCCATCCGGCAGTGAATGGGCTGGCGGAGAGGGCCATGCGATCAGCAAAGGAGGCCTTACGCCGGTTGGGGGGGGTCTGATTGGCATCAGAGAATATACCAGTACCTCCTGGCCCAACACTCAACTCCGACACAGGCAACCAAACAAAGCCCCGCCGAGCTCCTCATGGGTCGGCGACTCCGGATTACCCTGGATCGCCTTCACCCTGAATATGCCGTATCGGGGCGGCCGGAGACCCAGTTGCCCACTAGATCCTTCGCTGTAGGGGACCAGGTTTATGCCTTAAATGTTAACCAAGGGGATAGGTGGTTCCCGGGATGGATTCTGCAATTAACGGGCCCCTACTCCTATAGGGTCCAGCTCACCGATGGGAGAGTGTGGAAACGCCACATTAATCAACTAAGGCGGCGTGTGGGAGATGCAGCTATCCCGCAATGGGGTCTAGAAACACCCAGCTCTCTGAGGGTGACCAAACAGGAGCTCATGTTGACCCCGAGCACGCCAGTTCATCCAGTTGCCTTACCACCCATTCCGGAAGTGGTCACCGATCTGGTCGTCCCATCTCCTGACAGCCGCGGCGCTCCTGCGCTTCAGGGACCTGAAGCTCCTGACCCGTCATCGACCTCAGCCAAACCAGAACTGCGAAGATCGGGGCGTTGCCGATGCCGGCCGGCGTATCTGGCGACTATGCATGCGCGGTCCGGGTGGGAAGGGGTGTTGAGTCCTCAGGGTTACGTCCTGCCCCACGCCGTCCGAGCAGAGTGGTGCTGATTGGTTCATCCGGTGGCAACACCAGGAGCGGGAGGCTGCTAACCCCAGGATTGGTTACTGCGTCTGACAGCTCGCCCCTTGAAGTGTCTGTGAGAGGGAAGTTGTGAGTTCTGTCAGAGTTAGCGTTCGTTCCTGTTAGAAGTTCGTTCTGTTACCCGGCGTGGGTTAACGCCAATAAAGAGTTGATTGCAGCAGCAGCCGCCTCTGCGTGTTTATTGGATTCAACAAATAGGTTAGCAAACGGAATTACACACTCCTTCATGGTTTTTAAAATCAAAGGGTCCTATCATAAAACTGTGTCTGATTTTTCCTCTACACAGCCTGTTCTCTGATTTAAGAATCTCATTATCAACAAAAGGAGATGTGTTGAAATATATATTCTGAAAAGGAACAGATTATGGTGTCTTCAGACACAAAGTATATGAGACATTTCTAAAACATTGAGGCATTTGGGACTGTTAAGAAATCAAGCATTTTGTAATGTGGATTCAGCCAGGGATTTTATCACTTCTGTAACTGCCTAAGAATGTTCCAAGGCCTAAATATAAATATAGGAAATAAATAGGAAATGTACGTTCATCTGGGTGTCTGCAGGTAGTCATTGGCTTACAACGTTCATTTAACAACTGTTCTAAGTTACCACACTGAAAAAAATTAACTTAAAACCAGTATTCGGACTTATGATTGTTGCAACATTCCCACAGTCATGTGATCCAAATTCAGGCACTTGGCAACTGGCATATATTTACAACAGTATCCCAAAAGGCATGTGAACAACCTTCCCAGTCAGTTTCCAGTTTGGAAACGGGAAGCTGGATAGATTTAACAACTGCATGATTCATTTTACTGTTGTAATTTGCTTATCAACATGACAAATAAGGTCATAAAATTGGGCACAACTCCGTTAACAACCACTTTGCTTACCAATGGACATTCTGGTCCCAATTGTGGTCATAAGTAGAGGACTAACTGTTACTAATAAGTTACTATTAAATTTTGTGGAAATATGATAAGCTTTGAATTGCTGGGATCTGCTTGAAATTTCTTAGGATCTATGAGCAACAAACAGGTGAAACCATATCACAAAATAGACATAGCTGGCTTTAACAGCAGACTTTAGGAAATACTGGCTTATTTTACTGTTTTTGTGTTTTTCCCCCTTCAAACTAATACTATCAACCATAGTCAAAAACAGCTGTGAGGGATGGAGAAAGGGGGATATCGAATGCCCTCCCATTTTACTTTAAAGTTACCTCGACTTTTTCATTTGAAAATCTGGAACTTATAAGCAAGAATAATATGAGCTTAGATTTTTCTTTCAATTATGAAATACAAATGATATTTATTACAGGCCATTAAATATGCCATTTAGTTGCAGTGCAGTGGACATTATTTTAGGCACGGTGATCAATTGCTCAATCCCTGGATTTCATTTCATCTGTTGATTGCTTTGAAATGTTATGCTTTATTCAGGACATGCTTTATTGGAAGAAGAAAATAAGATCTGGCATCTAGTTCGACCAGTAGATGAAGTTGATGAAGGTAAATCAAAAAGAGGGAGTATGAAGGAGAAGGAAAGGACCAAAGCTATCACTGAAATCTACCTGACGAGGCTGCTCTCTGTGAAGGTAAAATTGACTGCCAAAGAATCAAGTTTCACTATGTTTAAATAGATAGTGAGTTTAGATGTAGAATTTTCTTTTAGGATTAAGATTTAGATTGAAAGATTTCGCTGAATTCAGGTACAGTGATCTGTAGAGTAGCTATCAGGTTCTGGTAAAGCGTGAGGAAAACACCAAAGAACACAGTCATGGGTTGTAATGCTTTATGTCGCCTCACGAACACCCAGCACAAACTGACGTTCATCAACTGAAGTACAAAGTCAGGACTAACCACCCAGTTCCCTCCCGAGCATTTAAATCTTTCCCCAGCCCCGTCCAGCCACCCAGGTGCACGCCCCACCCCTCACACTTCCACAAGCCGGGTCACACTAAAGCAAGCAGGGAAGGTAGCAGAATCCAAACACCAGCCACATCCGGCGCACAGGCATCAGCCTGCGTCTCAGCCATGTGGCCACCTCACAGCTGTTTGGCAGCGATTTCATCAGTAGTAACGGGTCGGCTGGGTCTGGCTCATCCTCACCCATCCAGCCATCGGTCTGGTGTGGGTCCGGTGGATGTAGCGTGTGGTGGGCATTGCGCTCACCAGGAAAGACAGTCCCAGCTTCTCTGTTCCAACCAGAATGGCACACCAGGGCTGACAGTACCTGCATTGAAATTAATAGATTCAATTAAGTCTCATTGATGTTAAAGAAAGTCAGCTTTTTTTCATATTTGCTTATGAACCCATTGTTTGAAAATTCCAGAAATAATACACTATGTGTCTGTTAGAAAACAAAGAATCCCAAGAGATAACAAACATTCCAGTGTTTTCATTTTCTTAAAAGAACATATTATTGACTGGTGTACATAATAAGAGTTGAAGTAGGCTGACTCAATTGATTTATTGTGACCAGAGTTTTATATCTGTTGTTGTTGTTACTATATTTTCACTTAACATTTTTTAAAAAGGAAAAAAATAATTTAAAAAGATAGATAAAAGAGGAGTGAAAATACAGAAACATTTTAAAAGACCATAAATAAAGAGGACATTTACAAACATCATATAATTAGGTTAGAACTTCGATTGTTTCATTAACTACTATTAAGTAATTGAATATATTACTTTTTAAACTACAGATTGTTTTAAAATTGAAGCAATATATAAATATCAACATGTATCAACAGCAATAGTCAGTACTAGTCAGCACAGTGTAAATTATACAATAAGATTAACAGTTAAGTTCTGTCCAACCTTTGAAAATCTATTCTGCTTGTATAGATCTGTTAAAGGTAGACTATTAAAACTTTATCTTAATAAAAATCAAAATTTTAGATGTGATACAAACCAATATATACTGACTTTGCAAAAACTGTAAAACCCTTTCATTTTCATTTCCCCTTTTTCTATTTCTGTTATGGCCGTGTCTGAAGTACTGCTGGGATCTAAAGTCAAGTACATGAACCTCTCAGAGATCTCTTAATACAAACCATACTTAGCCATTGCAATATTTTTCCTCTAGTAATTTAAAAGGCTAATGTTATGTAGTTTTAAACTGGGTTTTTCAACATGGCATTTTGGGGTCTGAATGTAACTGCAGGCATTTCTCCTGTATGTTACCAAATTTTCTACTTCTCCTGACACTGTTCTTTTTTTAAAAAAAAACAAGGAACTCTGCAAAGTGAACACTAATCCTCAGTATTATGATTATTTCCATGAATGAACCTTAGCATCAAGTGAGCCCCATAACCTTAACAACTAAAAATTAAATGGGGGACTACACTTTAAAAGAATTCCCATTTCATCCCAAAAAGGAGAAATAGAAAGGGGGGCAATAAGATGATGTGGTAAGGAACATCCTGATATCAATTGACATCATAGCTTATTGCCAGCCATTGTTTGGAGTTATAGTCATTTCCAGTAGCCACCACAGCCCCAATTCTGAACATTTACACCAGCCCCCAAAAAGGTGTGAATAACAATTTAATACTATTGCTTCAGTTCTGAAAATATCCGATTAAAGAAGATAAATGTATTTATTTGTTTACTAGATGCATATATCTCTATGTTTTGGGGCTCTCCGTAATAAAAAATTAAACATACCACAAAAATTGCAGTATTGCAATGATTAAACAAGTAGAAGCAACCAAAAGCAGAAAACACTAGCTCATTTGTTTCCCCAGTCATTCTCACAAAAAAAGTACCATTTTAATCTATTTCTAGAATGCTGTTCCTTATCTATTTCAAAGAAACCAAGCTCAGTTTAAACTTTAATTTTAAAAAGGGCCATAATACTGGGGCTTTTTTAAATTAGATATGTAGACTTATCCTCCATATGTATTTATTTAGGCTGTGTTGATAAATTCTAAATACTTGAGTTATCTATAATTAGGTATTGATAAATTTAGAAAATGGCAGAGTAGAATCCCATTGTCCTTGGTGCTAAATATATTTGCAGTCTCTGCATGAATAGCACCAATTTCTGCAAAAGATTCTGAATGTACATCATAGGTTTCTAGATCACGTGGTAGCTTAGAGCAATTCCCCTCGGCAGAAGTTCATACTGAATATGCAGAGGACTGTCCTAGGGATACATCATATGACTCATCTGTAGAAACATCCTGCAGGGTTGTTCATATAAATGGAAAGTTTCATGCCTAAATAGGGCTTAAATCGGTTTAAAGCCCAGGAACAATTCCTTATGCGGTCCTCTTCTGTAAACATTAATATATCTATAGCAACTTGGTATGTAATTTCATTTAAACTATATTGAAGGTCATTTGTGAGCTGTTTATTGATATATAAAATCTGCTTAACAGTATCTGCAAAAAAATGTGACATGCAGAGCAGGCAGGACCAGTTCAAATTTCATCAAGCCAAACTGCTTTTCTATGAAAATCCTTGGTTTATTAGCAAGATGTCCAATAAGATTCCACAAGTGTTCTTGCTGTGTTTATGCATCCCAATTAAATATGGATTATTTTCCAAAGGCCGTCCTTCCTTCCTTCCTTCCCTTCCTTCCTTCCTATCAACGTTTATTACAGATACCAGCATTACAAATAAAAGCACTTAAAATAAAAATAGCAACAATAAATAAAAATCAAAAGCAGACAAAATAATATATTATCATTAGGGGTGGATTATCAGTGGGCAGTTAGAGTCTGCCTAATTTTGCATACAATATAACAAAATTTGACTACATTCAAAGAAACTAGTTTGTTCTGATCTGATAACAGCAGTTGTACAAAAAAGAGATCAATATTTCCTGGTTATTTTATTAGGTGAGTTATTATAAATTGAGTCCGTGAATCTATATACAAGATGCACAGATGAATTGTGGTTTTAATGGTTCCTTGTCCATGGGTACAATCTCACCTCATATGGAGTTTTTTTATATTGGCCTCCAAATCCACTGTAGGAAATGCATTTCAGCATGCTAATGTTAATGCCCTTCAGATTTTTGGGACAGTTATACAATATAAGTATCTCACTATCTTAAAAGGAGTTTGATGCTAAAAAAAAACAATTATTGGGAAGAGCAAATTTATTTTAATGGATTTCCAGATCTTTGATGCATTGTTTGAGTACACTAAGTGCACATTCATTTTCTCTTTCTTTCTTTCTTTCTTTCTTTCATTCTTTCTTTTTTCTTTTTCTTTCTTTTTTTCTTTCTTCCTTTCTTTCCTTCCTTCCTCCCTCCCTCCCTCCTTCCTTCTTTCCTTTCTTCTTTCTTTTTCTTTTTTCCTTTCTTTGTTTCTTTGTTTCTCTCTCTCTCTCTTTCCTTCCCTCCCTCCCTTCCTTCTATCCAGCCAGCCAGCCACACACTGTTATAAGAAATACAAACTTTATTATAATAAAGTTACTAAATCATTAAAAAAAAATCAAGTGCCCTCCCCCAAGCTCCTTATTGTTGTTGTAATATATCCAGAAAGCTTAGTTGTAAGTGCATTACTCTCCCACCAATTCCTGCTATTGGCTGCCCATTTCTTTCAGACTAGAGTTGTCTGTTCTCCCTGAGCCACAATGCTGAAATTGCCACCTCTTTATAAACAGAGCTGAGAGTTATTCTTTCTGAAGTCCCTGGAACATTTGTTATGACTGTTCATTTTTATGTTCATAAGAGCATTTACAACCCATTTAGAGTTGAAAAATGCAGCACTTGGAGCCATTGTGATTCCGTGGCCATTTGGGATAAAGTCTTGTACAGATGACTATAAGTCAGTTTGGAAAATGTTACACTTAACACCATAACCTGATTTTTTAAAAATGTTTGTATTGTGTGTGTGTGCTTTCCCCCCTTTAGGGTACACTTCAACAATTTGTAGATAACTTTTTCCATAGTGTACTTGATTCACACCACGTTGTTCCACCAGCTGTGAAATATTTCTTTGACTTTCTTGATGAGCAAGCAGAGAAGCATGACATCAAAGACGAGGACACCATCCACATCTGGAAAACAAACAGGTAGCTGGGGGGGAAAATAGTACATAATTAACTATCAAGAAGTTTCTTTCTTTTCTTTCTTTCTATTTGTTATTACTATAGGAGTGGGACTGATTGGGGTAGATTGTAGGGGGTGACACTGAAATATAATTTTATCATATTTTATTTATTTATCCATATATTAAATTATTGTATTTTATTCCAATCTCATTTTAAATTGTACATTTATTCCAATTCCATTGTTTTTTTATCGGATTTTAGTAATAATTTGTGCTTGGAACTCTGCACTTTGATGTGACCCATGGGCTAATCAATAAAGTAAACAAACTAACTAACTAACTACAGGTAAAATGGCAAACTTTCTCTTAAGCTTCCAGAGAAGGGTTCAGCAGTTTTTCAGATATTAATTTCAAATCTTTATTGTCAGTGCACATTTGTACAATGAGATTGGTTGAGTTCCCTCAGTGCACCCCCCCAACACAATACAACTCACAATGAAGACAGAAAATCCCTAACCCAATAAATCATATTAACAAAGCATCCAGTCCTATTGCACCAATGTGAACATATTACATGTTGCGCCAGCCCTGCAAGTCCATCGTACTACATAGTTATGATGTTATTTCACATTCAGGAGTCTGACAGCCCACGATAAAAACTGTTCTTTAGCCTGTTTGTGCGGCTGGCTATGCTTCTATATCTCCTTCCCGATGATAGGAGGATGAAGAAGTGGTGACCAGGGTGTGAGTCATCCCTGAGGATTTTCCTCACTCTTCTAAGGCAGCGAGCCCTAGCGCTTTCCTAGTGGTATCAGGGGACAATCCATGATGTTTTGTGCTGTGCTCACCACCCTCTGTAATGTTTTTCTATCCGCGGCTGTCAAATACCGTAATGCAATAAGTGAGGACGCTTTCTATTGTGGACGGGTAAAAGGAGGTCATCAGTTGTTGTTGCACCCTGTTTTTACGCAAGACCCTAAGGAAATGGAGTCTCTGTTGGGCTTTATGCATTTTTGGGCCAATATGCATGTTGGGCCGATATGCATTTTTTTATTGAATTTGTAAAGCTGTCCAATTCAGAATGACTCTCAAAGAGAGAGTATTGAAAGCAGATAAAAACAATTACTTTTTTTTTACTTTAAAAATGTAAATGATTGTAATTTCATGGGATCTTACATGAGAGACTGCTTTCTTTTCCTCTCTAACTGTGAACTAGTGAGCCTCTTCCCTAAGAAAAGAAATCCTTGTTTCTGCCCTTTTACACAACTGCCTTCTAAATCACTGGCAGCTTTCAAGAAGAGACTGGATTGTCATCTGTCAAATGTTGTGGGGTCTGTTTGGGCGGAGGGGTTGGACTAGATGACCTACAAGGTCCCTTCCAACTCTTGTTAATCTGTACCTTTATCAGCTCAGGAATCAACAATTGCACAACCCCTTTCTACGGTTAGGGAAATTGTCATATACTTAGTAATAAAAAGTGTATGCATGCACATACGGTCACAGTTTGTTTCAAACATAATGCATTTTACTTACTATTTATTAAATTTGTATCCCACATTTCTTCGTTCAAGATAGCAAACACGGGGTTCTCACTTACTTTTATCTCAAAGCAGCAGGTCTTGAGTTAGGTTGGGGTCTGAAAGTACAATTTCAGAGCCCAATCTCTTCTAGGAGTATAATTCAGTCATTGTCCTGGGCTGAAGATGGTTTGATTCTAAGACTTTCCAAACAATTTCAGTGTTTTAACCACTACATCACACTGCCTGTTCTGGGTACTCATATTGCTCAACCACAAACCTTGAAAATTCAGGCCAAGAACCTCAAAATCCAATGTAATTTAATTTATTAAATTTGTAAAGCTGCCCAGTTCACAATGACTCTGGGTGACACAGAGTATTGAAAGCAGATTTAAAAAAAAAACTACTAAAAATGAAGTGATACAAAGATTTGGTAAATGAAAGAGAAATCAATAGGAATATGTTCAACAAACTATTAAAGGGAAATGATGGAAACATTAAACAGGAGACTGGATATTTCCCTAATTTAAGCAGCCTTTTGTTACAAAGGAGTATACAATTCACCAGGTAGTTAATGGTGAACAGTCGCTCCTTCTTGTGATATCTGTGAAATTCACAAATACTAGGTTCACAATAAGCCCCAACAGTGCAGTAGGATCATAGCAAAGGATTTGTCTATAGGGTTTTCCAGCTGTTCACTGAATTCAATAGCACAATTTTACAGAAGAGAAGGGTTACTCACTTCTGTTACTATTGCTTGCTAGACCTGAAAAGTCTAGACGTGGCGGAGAATATGTGGCAGCCCAGATTCTTTCTTGTTTCACTTTTGACTACCAAAAGTTGAGCTCAATTTGAAAAACTTTACCTTAATTCTTTGTGCAGATGGACTTTCCTTTGGAATGATACATGCCAGCAACATGAGCCCTAAGCTTTTGCAGTTTGACTGAGTAGTCAGATCCTTAGAACTGCATACAAATTTTTATTACGGAGCGTAGAGCTTTTGTTAATAAGCCAGCATTTCTTTGGATCATAGAGCATTGGAGCTAGATTATTTAAATTCTTTTTAGTATAAAAGCACATTCTGGAAGCTTGTTAATATATCATATTAAAGTAGACATGTTCTGGGTTATTTAGAATAAGTAAGCTCTTTGGTGCACTCTGCTTTATTTCTTTCACTTGTGCTCCTCCTTAAATAAATCAAGGAAACTCTATCTGAGACCTGCTTAGCATTTGATGAAACCACACTCTGCTTTGTTGCTCTCAAAAAACCCAAATCAGCATCAACAAGTCCATGAATAGAACATTGAGTATAACAGGAGCCAATCGACTTTTGATTACTTAATTGTTTGTGTTGCCAAGAAGTGCAAAGCAGAAATAATAAGAACGTATTGACATACATGTTTGATCCTATTCATCCAAATGTCAGGAATTCCTGTTTATGATATGCAAAGAAACCTATTTTGTACCTTCCTACTAATAATAACACTTTTGCTTGTTATTGCTTGTAACACTTTGCTTAGTATTACCTTTTCATTCACTCCTGAATACCAGTTTCAGTTATTTCTTGTTTTCTTTCCAGCTTGCCCCTTAGGTTCTGGGTGAACATATTGAAAAATCCCCATTTCATTTTTGATGTTCACGTTCATGAAGTAGTAGATGCTTCCTTATCAGTCATCGCACAAACTTTCATGGATGCTTGCACAAGAACAGAGCACAAACTAAGCAGGGTAAGGCTTTATCTTCAGTTCTATGTCTCTGATACACGCAGCAATCTGCAACCACTTCCCTCAATCCTATTGCACTAAAACCCAACTATAAAGGAGTAACTTTAAAGGAGTTAAAACTGAATACATCTCGAAGACACCAGATTGGGAAGACTAAGTCTTTAATTTATTAAAGGCATTAATTCATTTTTCCATCACTTGTAAGGGATATTTATGCTGCTTCACAGAGTCAGGGATATTTATTTCCTGCAGTTTCTATAATGCATCTAATAATAGAATATTTTTTTTTTAATTTTTAAACTTTTATTAATTTAAGAAACCACATAATACATTTATAAATGCAAGTAAAACAATTTACAACAAGCATCTTCTTAATGACATCTACCTATAATATCTGAATTGTTACAATATCAATATCCTATATTCTTAAGTATATATTATTTCTCTCACCTTATATAATGATATTATTTTATTGATATCTGGTGTCTCTTTCTTAAATTTCATTTGATTTAAAAATTTATTTTAATTTTTTTTTTTAAATTTTAAATTATCCCGGTGTCTTGTTATTTTTTTTTCCTTTCTTGCTTCTATTAATTCTAACATTGAGATTGGTCTGTTCAATAATTCTATATGTTCTTCTTCTAATTCTTGAATCTTTATTTTATTTAAATATTCTATGATATTTTCTTCTCTAATCTCTTCCTTTGCGTATAAGTTTTTGAAAAATTCCTTTGAAATTCGTTTTTTGTCTTCAATATTCTGGTATAAACAACCATCTACATCTTTTAACTGTATTATAATATTCCTCTGTTTTTCTATTTTCAATTTATATGCTAACCACCGTCCGGTTTTATTTGCATGTTCAAATTGGTTTTGTTTAGTGATTTTTATTTTTCTTGCTATTAGAATATTTTTAGTTACTTAAAAATAATGATGTCACCCTTACTGACTAACAGCTACTTGCCCCTTCTGTCACAAAAACTGCCCGAGATTTCTCTCTACCTGTTTCTCTGGCATCTGGGCTTTTAGTAAATCCTCCCAAAATGGGTGGCGTTACTAAATTTTTCTCTACTTGGTTTCTTTCTGGTATTCCTGATATCGTGAAAAAAATATGCTAAGCCCAGTCAAAACATCTTGTACCCAGGGTTGAAGAAGTCTAGTAGATGTTGTGAGAGAGGGTACCTAGAAAGAGAGGTGGTAGTAGAAAAGGTAGAGGGCAGAGAAAGAACCACAAGTTGCTGTTACATTTGAATAAACACATGAGCAGGAGGTAGCAATAAAGAAAATGTATTCTGAGGCTTCAGAATACTGATGCTCAAGGAGTGTTAATCTGCTCTTCAGAAATTGGATTCTCTATAGATGTTTTCATGGGCTGCTAACTTCACCTGCTGAAGAAGAATTGCTTTCCCAACAGCAGCAACGGATTTGGGGGAGGGGGGATCGTCTATCTCTTTCATGCTTGTTTTGAAAGATAAATAACTTTTAAACGCCATGACTTTTCTTTTTGCTGTTGATAGAACATATCAATATTCTGCTTTCCAAATGGTGTGCGGCTGCATCCATAAAGGAAGGAGAAAGTACAATATGATGGCCTCAGTACAGTGGTGAAATCCTACCCAGTTCGCACCTGTTCAGGCGAACCGGTACTGATTAAATCTACCGGTTCGGGGAACCAGTAGTAAAAAAAGCTACCAGTTGGTCCAGACAGGTATTTCCAACAATCAGATGTGCCGCATGATATATATATTCACTAAAAAGCAGGAAATCCTGCTTTCTAGTGAATCTAAATCTCACAGCACAGCTGTTCCCCCCTCGCTGTTCTACTTACCTTCAAACGGCTTCTTTTTCCACGCGAAGCGCAAATTTGGTGCACAATGCGCATGTAGCATGTGTTTGGTGCACACTGTGCATGCGTGCACAGCATCCATCTGGCGTACACTGTGCATGCACGGGCAGCGAACTGGTGGCGACCGGCGGAGGATTTCACCACTGCCTCAGCATCATAGTCAACAAGAAGGGTAGAACTTCAGTCATCGAGCAGATGTTGACATACATATATCTTGTTACCCATGATGCTGTGACATACACCTTATTGTCATGGAGGCTTTTTATCAGGTTCACCTGATCTGCCAGTTGCGGCCCTTTTTGGACTGGGACGCCTTACGCACAGTCACTCACGCCCTTGTCACCTCCCAGCTGGACTATTGTAATGCTCTCTACATGGGGCTCCCCTTGAAGAGCACTTGGAAGCTCCAACTGGTCCAGAATGCGGCCGCGCGGGTGGTTATGGGCGCGACTCGTTGCGCCCATGTGACATCTATCCTGCGCAAGCTGCACTGGCTTCCAGTGGTCTTCCGGGTACGATTCAAGGTGTTGGTTACCACCTTTAAAGCGCTCCATGGCGTAGGACCTGGGTACCTTCGAGACCGACTTCTGCCACCAGGAGCTTCCCACTGGCCAGTTCGCTCCCACAGAGAGGGGAGTTATGTCGGCTGGCGACACCCAAGGGAAGGGCCTTCTCTGTGGAAGCTCCTGCCCTGTGGAACAAACTGCCCCCAGAAATACGCCAGATCTCCAACCTCCGTGTGTTTCACTGTGCCCTTAAGACCCTGCTGTTCTGTCAGGCAGGGCTATCTATGTAAATGATTTTAAATTGGGTGTTTTAAATTTTGGGTTTTAAATTTGGGCCGAAATTATTTAATACTTTTAATTACTTTTAAAATTGCTGTTTGTACCTTGTGTTTTTAGCTGGCTGTACACCGCCCGGAGTCCCTCGGGAGAAGGGCGGTATATAAATTTAAAAATAATAATAATTATTATTATTATTATTATTATTGAAGGCAATGGATTTTCTACCTCAAATTTCTGCAATGCTAAGAAAAAACAAATATATGAGTTCCAAAAAATCAGATTTTATTGCTTTCTGTTTTACAGGATTCTCCAAGTAACAAGTTACTCTATGCAAAAGAGATCTCTACATATAAAAAAATGGTGGAGGAGTAAGTAGAGAGAACTACAAATTATTATTTTATATTCTCAGGGACAAAATGTTTGTTTCTCGCGTCATATCTCTGCTTAGGGGCAAGTTGGGTCTAAGTATATCCTGAATAAAAATTATCAAGATAAAAATAATTTTACTAGAATATTTATCATAATAAAAGTGACCTGGAAATTAGGCAAAAGAATGATAAACTCAAATAGTATAGCAGTAATATATTCATTTTCAAAATAGATAGCAATTTAGCAATGCCAAATGAAACTGAATTAATGTGTAGAATGATTTTTCAACATTTGAATATATTCATGGCTTTTAAAAACATCATGATTTTTGCCTTTTGTACTTTATTCCAGTATTTCACTGTGATGGCTTTTCCTTTTTGATTCAGGCATGTATATTTGTTTGTGTGTAGTATGGATTTAGGAAATAAGATACTTACTTTAATTCCCCATCCAAGAAATACTTTCAAAAGTGAAAAAGTATGACAGCATATCTGTCAGGAAGCAAAACTTCCTGTGGCATGAATTTTTATAAGGTATCATCTACTCTGAGATAAAGTTTTTCTAGGTAGGCTAGAAAAGACTGTTTTCCTTTACTCTAAAGAAGTCACTGAGTGGGAGATCAATAAAAGCAACAGAGAGCATTTGGGGCTGAATCAAAATGAGAAATTTGGGCTTGTGGGTGCTTTAGATAGCTGCACAAATTGTTCTACTGTATCTTTTGGTTTCTTGCCTCTTGAAATGTGCTATGGGTATAGCAGATACTCTAATGAGCCACATCCTTATTACAGTATCTCCACTAATTAATCCATTTGGGAACTGCAAAGAAGCATCCTGCTAAACAGCTGATTAGGAAAGTCATGCTGGACCATACTGGTATTCGTCAATTTATGACCATTTGTCAGTTAATGACAGTGCTCATGCCCAAAGTTAACATATGCAAGGCGGCATATGTTGGCTGCACCAGGCCTTCTTCCTGAGGCCACATACACTGTTCTCCAAATCATGTGCTCCATTCCTTTCCCAAATCGCATGCCCAGGGTAAAATGCTCCCGGTTCAGACCAGATCACCCGATCCGATAGCGATGACGGTGGGTGGTTCGGAAAATCAGTAGCAAAAATTCCTGCCCCCCCCCCCCCCCCCCCCCCCCCCCCCCC
>WNWU01013616.1:3038369-3081744 GCA_012654045.1 Ptyas mucosa
CCCCCCCCCCCCCCCCCCCCCATGCCCAGCTGAGCCACGCGATCATCAGAGGCTTTTTTTTTTTACTTTTAAAAACATTTTTTCTACAACCTCTTCAGCCGAAAAAATGCTTTTAAAAGAAAAAAAAAAACCTCTGATGATCATGCAGCTCAGCTGGGATCGTCAGAGGCTTTTAAAGGCATTTTTTTTACAATCTCTTCAGCCAAAGAGGTTGCAGAAAAAAAATGCCTTTAAAAGCCTCTGATGATCCCAGCTGAGTTGCCTGATTGTCAGAGGCTTTTAAAAGCACTTTTTTCTGCAACCTCTTTGGCTGAAGAGGTTGTAGAAAAAATGCTTTTAAAAGTTGGCCACGTCCACCCAGTCACATTACCCCACCACCACCAAGCCACGCCCACAGAACCGGTAGTAACAAATTTTACATTTCACTACTGCGCATGCCTCATTTTTATGCTCTAGAAATGTTCTGCTCTTCTCCAGGACTCACAAGAACAAGAACACTATTTGGAAATTATCAGGAACCCTCTTGTCATGGTGCTCCGCAAGACTTCATTCTCCAAACTGCATGTACCATTCCTTCTCAAATTACGCATCTTGTTCTCGTGATTCTTCAAAAACCTTCTGGTTTTCCCCAATTCTCAGAAGAGCAGGGGTTCAATTTGGAGAATGAGGATTTCTAAAGCACTGTGAGAACAGGACTCCTACCATTCTTCAAACAGCACATCTGTTCTTGTGAGACCTGGGGAAACCATAAGGTTTCTAAAGAATCACTAGAATGGGACATACGATTTGGAGAAGGAATGGCACAGGTGATTTGGAGAATGCCATAAAAGCTTCAGGAAGAAGACTTGGGAGGACCAGAAGCTCCCTTGGATACAGTAGGGTCAGGCTGATTGCATCTTAGCAGCAGTAGGAAAAAGTGAAGGTCAGCTGGGCACAGTAGAGCCTGTAAAACATAGGGTGATGGGGCAGCTGGGACTTTGCAACACCCACCTTACATCATCATATCCTGTGTTAGACTTCCCAGGGCTTTCCCTCATCCCCCTCCCCCACCCCATGGCACACCTCACACTATTTACCTGAGACTCAATCTGTTTAATCTGTGATTTTAGATTAGTGATAGCAACCAGGATTGTGGTTTCTTAAATAATATGGTCATGTGACATCTCGCTTTATAACCACATAGCTGAGTGATGGAAGTTCTGATCCAAATTGTGGTATAAGTCAAGCTTATAAGCCTTTAGTGAGTTTAAGAGCAGCCATCCGCTGAAATGCTTATGTTCAAACCAAGGGGTAAGGAGAAATGGATGTATTAGAAGCTCTAATGACTTGAAAGCTCTATAGAAAGTCATTTGCCTCTATGTCTTATCAAGCATCCTATTGGGCTAGTCCTAGTTATCTTAAAAATCTCAAGTGTTCTCCTCCAGTGGTTAGAATGGGAGAAAGGCTGGCATGGAATTTGGCCATAATATCACCAGATAGATAGCTTATTAGCCATAAACAGACCCTTAACCAATCCATAGGTATCCTAAGGTTTCTCTGCCAGAATTCAACAGCAAAAAGGGAAGTTTTGACAGTCTATTTATTCATGATTTTTCTCTAAAGTTGAAAATTATGATAAAAATGGATGTCTCCCATCGTACTTAAATTTTCAACCAAAAATATCCCAAATGTGATTTTCTAGAGTTTAGACCAGTGATGGCGAACCTTTTCGGCACCGAGTGCCCAAACTGGAACGTGTGTGTGCATGCGTGTGTGTGTGCATGCCAGAGCGCCGGAAACCCGAAGACCAGCTGGTTGGCGCCAGCTGGTCTTTGGGTTTCTGGTGCTCTGGCATGCACAAAGACCAACTGGCCAGCGTGCATGCATGTGCCAGAAACCAGAAGAGCAGCTGGCAATGGCGCGCATGCCCACAGAGAGGGCTCTGCGTGCTACCTCTGGCATGTGTGCCATTGGTTCGCCATCACGGGTTTAGACAGTTAAACAGTTAAGAATAAATATAGAGACATTATTCCCCTAAAATAGACCAAAAGTTGGTTCTATCTCTTCTCATGACAATAGCAGATGCTTTCTTGTAGACTGCCGCTATAATATTGGTAATCCCTGGCCTATGGTAATGTTTTTATTCTAAATCATAAGAAACTATTGCTATTTTGATTCATTTTAGCTGTCAATAATTGCTCTAAAAATCTGCAAAATCCAGCATAGAGAAACTTCAGGTCCTGACATTAAACTATAAGGAGGATATCAAATCATTTTTAATAAATGCATCCAAGATAAAAATCAGCAACCATCCTTTTAAAAATGTCATAAATTCAGTACAAAGTGTTGAAGTATTTTTAAAGGTTGTTATTTCAACGAAAACATTTTTTTCTAGTTATTATAGAGGTATTCGCCAGATGGTACAAGTGAGTGATCAAGATATGAATACACATTTAGCAGAGATTTCTCGAGTAAGTACAAAATTGGAAACAACCCCTTTTAAATGTACTTGATAAAAATAGAACTGCTGGGTTATTTGTCTTATCTTGAATTATTTTTACCATATCTTCTATTTTATATCAGTCCTCTGGAGTTTTTCCCACTTTCCCCCCCTCCCCAAGGTTTTGGCATTCCTAATAGTTTAGTTCAGTGGTTGACCACACTTGAAGTCAATGGGGGGAGGGGGAATCTTTAGTAGTTTCAAACCAGTTTTATTTTCATAGTTCCCTGAGTCAGGTTAACCAGATCGAATTGACTGACTGACTGATTGATTGATCCATCTCTATTTTATATGCCATTCAAGCCAACGAGCTCAAAGTAGCTTTAAATAAGACGTAAACAATGTGGGGTTGGATAGGAATCAGCATTATTCTCACCAACAACCACAACATCCGGATGAGGATGAGCCGAGGTGGCAGAGTGATTAGAGGGCAGTACTGCAGCTACTTCATCTGACTGCTAGTTCAGCAGATCAGCGGATCAAATCTCACCGGCTCAAGGTTGATTCAGCCTTCCATCCTTCCGAGTTGGGTAAAATGAGGACCCAGATTGTTAGGAGGCAATATGCTATTTAGTATACTGTCTTTGGTGTAAGCTGGCCAGAGTCCTCGGAGAGAGGGCAGCATAGAAATATGACTAATAAATACATAAAATAAACATCCAATCCATAACAACTGTTTTATCAACTGTATTCTCAAGGCTCTCAGGAAAGGACCCAACCAAAACTTTCTTGCAGCATCTTTTGTCAGGTCTGGTCTATCCCAAAGCATCTTAAATTGCCCCCAGAATCAAACTGGTCACTAGAAATCTCTTTCTGATAAGATGGTATCTGGGAAAATCTATCAGTTCCCATCATTAGGTAAGCCATTGCATTCCGAACCAGATGAAACCTCTTGAGTGGTCTTCAAGGGTAGCCCATGTAGAGTGCATAAAATTAGTCAGCATGCATCACTGTGGAGTAGGGCATCCTAAAAAAAGGCTATAACTGGTTTGGCCAGATGAAATTGACCAATGCTTTTCCTAGCTACCTTTTCTTACCTTTGCATCTAAAATGACCCCTAAATTACAGGACAGAACCAGAGAGTTCAAAATTGGCGTATCTCTGGTACCAGAAGGCTTCTGAATTCATAACTAGTCTGTTGTGCTGAGATTAAGCATGAACCTATTCATCCTTACCCTACCTTACCCAATAGCTTCATATGGATGTTAAATACAAGAGTATTAGCTCCCTTCCCACAGGAAATTGTACCTTAAAGGCACTCCAGTAACATACCTTGCCTGATGCTATCAAAAGCCCCTAAAAGGTCTAGCAAGACCAGGAGAGCTGCATCTGTTTATCTGTCTATATCTGTCTATCTAAGAGCAATCAATGTAATGTTAATACCAGCCACAAACTTGAAACCTGCTGTAAGGGATCCAAACGAAACATTTCCTCCTACAGTAGTTATAGACCTACTATCTTCTCCACAATCTTCCTTAAAATGGGGAGACTGGAGTTAGAAGACTAATTGAAGCAGCTGGCAAGTACATCTGCAGTGTTGGTTTCTGCTTGAGGTATTATTTATTCTACAGTAATTCCTAAGATTGGGATAACAGTGTAGTGGCTGTAACAAATCAGCAAACAAGCTTGATGTGATATTTCTGATAAAAAAGCTAGCTATTAAAATTGTGGATAGGAAGAAGAACAATATTACATCTGGTGCATCTATATAGGTTTCATTAAAGTTCTTGTGCAGCCAGCTCTATGTTTGACACCGTGTTTTTCTTGTTTAATTTAATAGGCCCACACAGACTCATTAAACACCCTTGTGGCTTTACACCAGCTCTACCAATATACTAACAAGTACTATGATGAGGTAAGCTTCCACCGCTGAGTTTGTTTTATTATTATTCTGTAGAAAGTCATGAGATGGGTAAGATCTAACAAGCTGAGTTGCCTCCAGGATGATAATTTCCTGGTTTACCGGATGCTTGGCTTTGACCAAGAGACTGTAATTCATATATGAGGAGAAATATACACCTTTAAAGCATGTTCAGAAGAATCCCATCTCTAAATATAGGTGTGTTCCATATGGGATTTTATATCCAAATATAACAGATTTCTTGGCTACATTAAACAAGAACAGTGAAGAGTTGCTTATTAACAAAACGTCCAGGAGGCCTCAAATGTCACAAACCTGGCTTACCGCCC
Organism: Ptyas mucosa; assembly: GCA_012654045.1. Taxonomy (NCBI): domain Eukaryota; kingdom Metazoa; phylum Chordata; class Lepidosauria; order Squamata; family Colubridae; genus Ptyas; species Ptyas mucosa. Next base: position 3,043,039 of record WNWU01013616.1, read on the forward strand.
TTGAAGTAGGTAGAGAATACATTTTGCCATCCATTTGATAGTAGTTTCTTCTCTTGCATTTTGAAAATCCCACTGCTTACAATGAGGAAAATAGCTCTACAGATTCATTTTAGCAGGAAAGGTTCTTTCTGATTAATAGATAGCATGCTTTAAAACCCCTGGAGTATATTTCTCAAGAAATACTTATAGGATCATATTGTAATATCTTGACTTGAATGTTCTCCTTTTTATTTTCTTTTAGATTATAAATGCACTAGAAGAAGACCCAGCTGCACAAAAAATGCAGCTTGCTATTCGATTACAACAAATAGCAGCTGCTTTAGAGCATAAAGTGACTGACCTTTGATTTGAAAGCTGCAATAAAAAAGTCTGATCTGAAGATGTGTAAATTCATTCTCCCTAATAAGAAAATAGTGTTCTATTTTTTAATGTGTAATTACAATTTTAAATGAAAAAACAAAAGGCTCCTTTTTTATATAGAACCACTGTAATGTAAAGAGTTTTTACTGTAAATTATGCTTCTAATTAAAATCTTGTGTGGTGTATAAATGAATTTCCAGAGGGACGTGTGGGAGGTCCATAAGGGGAAGGGAGGGTGGGGGGCAGTTATACTCATTTAATCAAATAGTACAATTTTTGAAACATCGGCGTTTTTTAGAAGTCATTATGCTAGTAAAATCACTACCTATAATTTCTTTATATTTTAAGCAATATTTGTACTAGAAAAAAACAATAGCATATTGGAAAGATAAATGCAATATCCCCTTTTAATTTCAATAACTGGAAATAGCTTTTTCCCCCTCTTTTTTTGAAAAACCAGTCATCAATCTTCTGCTTCTGAGGAGATATAAACCACTTATTTGCGATGACTTTCCTTTTAGGAGATTGCAGTGGATTGGGGTACCATATTTCTTTTACATTCATGTGAATGTTAAATGCTAAAACACGTGGTTGTAACTACTGCCCCCCGACCCACTTTTTCACAGTCTAAGGAGATAATGCTGTAGGTCTATTGTGATGGTTGGGGGATTTTTTAATCTTGGAAGGTGTCTACAAGTCTCTAAGAACATAACTTTCAATCTTGTGTGCCAGCTTTAGCACACAAAACAAATACTCGAACTTTGGATGGTGTTTATATTCCTCAGTAGGAAATGGGTTGAAGTCCCAAGGTACTTCTAAAGAGCCAAAGTTGATCCAGTGTACCATTGGCACAAAGGGAACCAGAAAGATTGAAAACGCTTTTCTCTGACTTGAGTAAAGTGATTGTTACACATGTCAACCTACTGTTACATTTGGAATCTGCAATACCTACCATGGACAGTTACCCTTGGGGCATAGTTTTAGCTATATCAAGGATAATGCAACGTTCAAGGCTGCTTTTCTGAGTTAGCAAGTATCCAACATTCAGAAATACCTGGGTCTGGATCTGGATTAGGCTCTTCTTATTCGCAGACCATTTCTTAAAATCTCTGATGAAAAAACAAATTCTATTTGTTCAAAAGATTGTCAAATCAAAAACTGGCTTTTCCTTTACTTCTTTTTTAATTGTTAATTATTATATATGCTAATGTGCCTTACTTGTACTAATTATGTGGATCTGAATGGTTTTGTAAAGAGAATCATATCAAAAATATTTATGTGTGGTTTGATGACTTTTGTGAGAAAATTTGACCAGCAGAATGCCTGTAATTAGCTTTTTGCCAATAATGTGGAGTTTGACCTGATTCAAATATGTGTATCTTTGTTGAAATGGTTCATAGGATTTTTAAAATGAATTTTCACATTATCCTGGGAAGATTGCTATTAGATTGTTTTAAAACACAAGTAGAAACAAAGAATACCCTGTGTCTGAAATATAAAATACTAATTGTAAAGAAATTCCATGCCTTGTCAAGGATAAACACTATCTGAGCCTTGGAAAACTGCAGTCAATAGAATTATTACCTTTGCAGTTGAAATTAAAGTACCTTATTGAGTATGTAATGTGTGTGGACAGTATTAGCTTATAGGCAAGTTTATAAAATTTGATATGTAATCTTAAAATGTTGTGTCACACATGTATACACACATAGCAATCTTGGTTACATTTATTTTTCACAATAAGATGGATTATTTTGGTCAATTCAATAGCATTTTCCAGATAGCTCTATTCTTTGGTACCTTAAACTTGCTTTGCTCTTAACATGATAACAATTTTATTTGCTACCTCTCTCTGTATTGAAGTTGATCTCAGCGTTTGTTCTGATGTCGGTTTTAAAATGTATTTTATTAATCTTTTGATTTCTGTAGAGTGAATTGCAGACCGTATTGGCTGGTGACAATGTTCACTGCCTACTGTAGGGGAATTGCAGAAGCAAAAGAGGGAAACAGCATATTGCTTTTCTTGTTTTCCTTTTGTTTTCATACATTGTATGCACACCTTAGCATATGGAACTATGAATTGTTTGGATGAGTTTACCTACGAATTCTGGGTCAAACTAAGTTCTTTTACTCGCCTTCTGACTGATCAACAAACATGCTTACCTGCTTTGTTTTGTCATTGTTGTAAATCCTGTTAATTGTAAATCAAATACAAGGGGTTTTTGTTTTCCACAAAGCATTTTCCTTGAATTTTTAAAGTTTCTTTTTAATTCTTTTTTAAAAATAGATCTTTGAGTTGGCTTTTCATTAAGATTCCTCTGTAACTGTGATTGTGTATTAGATCGCAAGTTAATGCCTCAGGAAAAAATACCTCTAGTTATTAAGTTGTGGAAGAGCTATAGTAGCAGCAAGAGTCTTCAAAAAAACATGGTCCTCAGATCCTTCAATATTTGGTTTAAGCAGAAGCTGAGCTGCTTCCCAAACTACTTCTCAATATGTTGGTGACAACAGTGATATTCAATATGCTGACTCATTTAATGTGTATTCTCTCTAAATCAGCAAAGGCTTTTTCAGATAAATTCCAGATAAAGATGTGTGTTAGATTTTGACTCAACATTTTCTGCTTATGTCTTACAACATTTAAAGCTGTTACTAAAACAAAATTCTGCACAAACGGTACAATCCCATAAATTTCCAAAGATTTCAATGGGATCAGATAATAACTCTTTCCGTTCGGCCCAAAGAAGAGCTAATTCTGAAATCCCATATTCCAGCGAGTGACTGAAAGGAGGTTACATGCCCAATGAACATTTTGAAAGCTAAATCCATCTTTCTCATCCAGGCAGTTGTAATTTATGCAAGGAAAATCTCACAGGAAGTTGGTGCTGAAACTGAATACTCTTATTAAAAGAATGTATTTCACATCTTTGAAGAATTGAAAATCACAATTCAAAGCAGCAGCAGCCCACAAATAGGTATAAAGTTTCTGAGTATTACTTACAGTAGAAAGCAATCCTTTTCTAAAATAAAAGTGGAGAGGGAGGGAAGGTTGAAAGAGAAATGATCTTTCAAAAGATCTCTTTTTTCCATCAATCCTGTTTTGAGTTTGTTGTAGATCATAAGACTGCATTATGATGAAGCAATATAGTTGCTTTGATGAAACAAGGAAGGCAGGACTCTTGAAACAGAAAGACGATTTGCCTTCAAAATTTTTATAAGAGGAATCTATAATACTATGTCCATCTTAGTATTTATCTGTTTTTTAATGGCAATCGGGAGAAAACAAAAACAAACATAAGGAATAAATCTTTCAGACATTTGAGGAAGCATCTTAACTGCTCAGACTAGTCCAGTAGTCCAATATTTATATATTAGATTATTTTATTTATTTTTATTTTTATTTGATTTATATGCCGTCCTTCTCCGGAGACTCAGGGCCGCTTACAGTGCGTTAAGCAATAGCCTTCATACTTTTGTATATTTATACAAAGTCAGCTTATTTACCCACCTTAGAAAGGATGGAAGGCTGAGTCAACCTTGAGCCTGGTGGGATTCGAACTTGCAGTAATTGCAAGCAGCAGATGTTAATAGATGTTAATAACAGGGTGCTTTAAACCACTGTACTACAGGCTCACTGATTATGAAACTCAGCTGATCCAGATTGGGGAATTTGAGAGGAAACGGAATTCAAAGAGTAAGGAAAAAGAGATGCAAAGAGTTTGCAATAATAAGCTTCAGTTTTAGGTTAGCCAACATTATTTTGCATCAAAATGTTGATAGCCTGAAATAGGAGTTAATATTGCTTGTGTTAAAATGCTGTTTTAAAAATGATGCTTAAAATTATAAAGTGTACCAGTAGAATGAACAAACAGAAATAACTTTTCCTTGTTTTTCATTAATTCTTATCAGTCCACCCTATTAAAATATATAGTGATTAAAGATTTAAAATAAAATAAGACTTAAGGGTAACCTTAAACGAAAAGACCCAAGAGAGCTTAACAGAATTAAATGATTCAACCAACATTCTATATAATCTGTGGGATGAATTGCTTTTTGAATCAGAAAAATGTCTTTTTTTAAAAAAAAAAGACTTAAAAGTATTTATCAGAAGACAGAGAAAAATGATTCATTGCTTGGGTAGAGCACAATAATAGCTCCTTTTTCAAGTTTTCTATAGCCTGGTTTTGAAGAGGAAAAATACTACCAAGTCACATGCTGTGTTTCTAAAATCGCCTTTTCGCTCTTCTAATTCTGAACAATGTTTGGGGCTAATTTAATTCTCTTCAAAATTGAACGTTGAGTGAAATGGTTACTCCCCCCCTCCCCTTTTAATCCTCCATGTAGCAAGAAAGAAATGAAAGCGGGAAAGTATCCCTTTGATACCCTTAATCTTTTCTCTCCTGTAGTTTGGACCTATTCAGTACAAGATCACACTTGCTGGTTCCATGGCCTGAGTGCCAGTCCCTGAGATATTAAAAAAATATGTGTTTGCTGCAGCTGAGCGTAGGTAGGTTTGTGATGGTCCTGTCAATTGTAAAGCTGCCGCAAGGGGTTTTCTAGGAACCTTACTCTCTAATGGGTCTTGATCAGTTTCATTGCTTTCCCCCCTGCTGTTCTTTTCTGTTCTGCTTTGCACCTTTATGATTCTGTTAAAACCTGCTTAAAACTGCATTCTCTTTTTCAAGAAAATCGAATGCATTAGAACTTCCATTACTGGTGGGGCAATGTTTGCTGTAGGAGGGGGAAAAAAACCAGGTAGATTATTTTTTTATTATTATTATTTTAAAAATGTACATGGAATTGTATTCCTATCCCAACCACCTTTTCTTTCAAGGCAAATAGATTTAAAATGTCAATGAGAAATTCCTTCAAGTGGGCTTCCTTAACACACTTGGATGACAATCCATTATCTGAAGTGTTTTCCAGATCTTGAAAAAATAAAATAACCCAGGAGAAGAGGGTTATTGACAGAAATGAGCATCCAGATCAATATGGAGCTAGAGAACATAGCTTAGAATTTCCTTTGGGTTGATTAAATTAATCTTGTTCCAGTTTGGCAACCTCCCCCACTGCATGTAGCCAATTTTGCTGATCACAGTGAGCTAAGCAGTCACGTTACTTGGATTAGAGGTTATCAGATCATTTAAAAAGCAAAATAATAGAAGGCAATGGCCAATTACTTCTATACTTGAAGGTACCCATGCAATTGCCAAGAGTCAAGGGTGTCTTCCTCTCCCCTCCAACCAGTGAAATCCAGCATGTATTTCCATCAGTTCCACCAGAGAACCAGTAGCGGAAAAAGAACCGGAAAATACCATCTCTGGCTGGTCCCAGAGTGGAGTGGGAATGGAGACTTTACAATATCCTTCCCCCAGGAATGGCGAAGGAATGGGGATTTTGCAGTATCTTTCCCCTGGCGTGGGGTGAAATGGAGATTTTGCAGTATCCTTCCCCTGCCACGCTCACCAAGCCACACCATGCCCACCAAACCACGCCCACAGAACCGGTAGTAAAAAAAAAATTGAATTTCACCACTGCCTCCAACCAATATCTTACTATGGAGAATATGGAGGGACAATTTGATTGATATCAGGGACTTTTTTAAAAAAAATCTAATATCACACTGGATGTTTGAGGGAGGGGAGAATGTTGGTGGATCTTTTTTAAAACATATACGCATATTTTAGGATATTGTGTACAATCCTCAGCAGTTTCTCAATGGTAGGAAATGGTTTTATGAGTTTAGCTCTGTCATCAAAAGGAATTTAAGATCCATCAAAACAGAAGTAGATGAACACAAATTGCCGGTTCTGATGTAAACTGCTGTAGGGGATTAAAAAGGGAGCTGTTGGGTCCCTGGTTATCTTTAAGGAATGTAAACATGGAAAGCTATGACTCAATTAGCTGAAAGCTGCAGTGCACTAAGCCTTTATGTGCAATTAACCATTTCAGGTCCTCATTCAGTCAGTGATATGAAGTTACACAGAAAGGTGCCGAATGCTTTTCCATTGAAAGACACTAAAACCAATGAGAACATTCAGGCCAGAATGGCCCAGGTTGGAGGATCAAGATGTAGTTACAAGTAATTGTAACAAAGATATTTCAAACTGTTCTAGTTATTCAGATACTCTTTCAAACACTATTTCATAGGTACCCCTAATAGCAATTGCAATCACACTTAGACTTATATACTGCTTCATAGTGCTTTACAGCCCTATCTAAGTGGCTTATAGAGTCAACATATTGTCTCCAAGAGTCTGGGTCCTCATTTTTACTGACATTGGAAGGATGGAAGGCTGAGTCAACCTTGAGCAGGTCAGGATCGAACTGCTGACAGTTGGCAGAATTAGCCTGCAATATTGCATTCTAACCACTGTGCCGTGGTCAGGGTATAAGCTTCATGGGCATTCTGCATGTCCACCATAAAATATGCTGCTTCTTAGAAATCTGTTTTAGATGATAAAAAATAACTTTTATTTTGCTTCTATATTTTTTTCCTCTCTGCTGACTATTTGGCTTGCATTTCCAAAGGTCAGTAATCCTGCTCTGTAATATTTGGCAAGTCAAGGGCTATGGTTGAATCCTCCTTTCTCTCTAAAGCTTTTATCTCGGTGTTACAGAAATGACTGCTTAATAGTGACAAGCGACTGTGTACTTACCCTCTTCTCTGCATTTAACAGAGAAGTGCATTAGCCTGTGATTTTTCTCTCTATTCGGTGAGTTCCATGCTTTGTTCTACTGGGTAGATTAGCTGTAGCAGTGTCCAATCATTATGTAAGTACTATTACAGCCTTCTACCAAGGTTGTAGCTTTATGTATACACAAGAATAATAGCCTTGCAAAGCTATGAATGAAACATTATGAGCACTTCACCTTTGTGAGACTCATTTAAATTAATGGAAATGAGTGGATATTGGCTGTTGGGAGATGGGTTCACAGGATTTGTTGCTTGTATGTGGAATATTTCACTGTATTTCAGAAGTGTTAATAAAAAGAGAAGTAAGTCTGCTAGCTGAGATAGGCAAGCAGGCATCCGTTGATGTTTTTGTTTATTTGTGTGCGTTTTTATCTAAAAACAAAGCACATCAGGATCTTCAGCACTTAGCTCTGTTTCTATTTTGCACACAGCAAATAATATAGCAGGAAAATCTTATATCATACCTGATTTATATAATTGGGTTTAAATGTTGGGTTTCAAGAAATGCCCCAACCCAGTGACAGAAATACCGCAATATTTTTTATACAAAAGCTTCCAGTTATATCCTTGGCTTCTCCAGCTAATGCACGGAAAAAGAGCTACCTGAAAGCATGGAGGTGGAGCATCAGCATCACTTGTTTACACTAAAAAGGTAAAGGTTCCCCTCGCACATGTGTGTTAGTCGTTCCCGACTCTAGAGGGTGGTGCTCATCTCTTTTTCAAAGCTGAAGATCCAGCACTGTCCGAAGATAGCTCTATGGTCATGTGGCCAGCATGACTAAACACCAAAGGCGCACGGAACACTGTTACCTTCCCACCAAAGGCGGTTCCTATTTTTCTACTTGCATTTTTTACGGGCTTTCGAACTGCTAGATTGGCAGAAGCTGGGACAAGTAATGGGAGCTCACTTTGTTATGCAGCACTAGGGATTCAAACCGCTGAACTGCCAACCTTTCGATCGACAAACTCAGCGTCTTAGCCACTGAGCTAAGTCTACACTAGAGATGGCAATTTGTCACAAGCCGAAACTGTATTTGTTGTTTGGCTTTGGTTCTCTGATTAAGGATTACTATGGCAGAATCATAATCCAAACTAAGTATGGATGACCAAGCAAAAAGAACATTTCAAAATACAGGATTAAAAAAGGAGAAAATACTTCCCTTCCTTTATACATTTGATTAAGTAATAAAATAAAAACTTCAGTTAATTGGAAGTTTCTTTAATCAACATCACTCAAAAGGATTCTGGGGCTGCACCAAACATTGTGCAGACAATTTTTTGAGTCAATGGACCAATGATCTCTAGTTCATCTTTAGGTAGTTTTCTATGTCCCTGAGGCCTGAATCCAAGTGTAATTGTGGATTTGTTAAAAAAAAAACCCTATCCACAGATTGGGTGAACATATTCATCATAGTTATGAACTCACACAATTTCTTTCTGATTGTTTCCTTCCTTGGCTCTACATCAAGAGTTGCTGTTACTTGAAAACTCAAAATATGTCATTGACAAATATTCTGCTCCCTCTGTTACACCGATCATGAAGTTACCAAACAACAAGAATATTTTTGTCAGTTGTAGAAGTACATTTGTCAAAATTGTGCTTCATCCGGATGAGGAAAGTCAAACAGTCATCCGCAAGATCCATTATTTTAGAAAAACAAAAAGAAAATCCAAAAGGAATTCCAGTTGTTATCAGATAAACGGGAAAGGATAGATTTCAATTTAAAAATGACTGAGAGTCTTTATAAAAGGAGGAAAACAAAGGCTATGATAATAAATACGTAAGATCTGCCTATATAACATTTTGCACAGGGAGTGACTGAAAGAACAGATGTTTTAAAAGGATTCTTCTGAGATTAAAATTGCCAGGAAGGTGGGTAAAACCCTTTACCCAGTATGTAATTAGGTCTGTGCATCACACATACAGTTTGGCGTTTTGTCCACTGAGAATTATTAGTATTCTCAGACTTCTTCCTGGGAGGATTCGCAAACAGTACATTCTTTGTTCAAGCACCTACCTAGCTGCCACCCTTGTTGACCTGGACATTTTTTGTTATTAGATCCTTGTAACCTTGTGACTTTATCCTCTAATCACTTGGAAGAAGAAAAAAGCAGTAAATGCTGCTGCTTTTTGCTATACAAAAATAAATCACCAAGCAACTAAACATGGGTTTATTTTCTACTGCAACCCAGGCAAGGAGGACAATTATGCGAAGCATCTGTGAGGCACCTTTCAATTAGGAGGATGAGGAAATGGGTATTGTTGCAGCAATGAAAAGGCTAGGATGATTTATAATGGCTTCCCTAGCTTCCACCTCCCTCTCCGCCATATTCAAGGTGACACACAGTAAAGGTTTATCGCCTTTAAAATATTTTTGGAAATAAAATCTGGGCTGAAGCTATAGAAGGCAAGCTATGGGCATGCCAGAAGACAAAGCTGAGGATGAGATGAAGCTGTTTAGGCATGTGATAAACTGAGGGGGGCGGGAAGGAATAGCAATTCTATGTGTGGTAAATGTAGTACAGGGCTGTTAAACCCGCGGCTGGCAGGCCGGATGCATCATGCGCTGGCCACGCCCAGACCTAGTTTGACAAAGGGGAAGAAAGTCACCATGCTGTCACATGACACCCCCGTGACGATGAGAGTTTGATACCCCTGAAGTAGTATTTCCAATACTTCCAAACTGAAGGAGAAGTTAAGCTGAGCTCAGTGGCTCTTTTGATGTGCATCTAGGCCACATCAGGGGCATGCACTTCAGTAATTAGTCTTAACATCCATTTCAAGCTCTTTACGAAAACAAACTTTTTATTAAATCAGCTTTCAAACATTGTACGTCCCTTTTTCATTTTGCTTTGATGTCACTTGTTTCAGATCATAAAAAGCAATGAAACAAGAGTTTTCTTTGAAAGATTAACAGGTTTTATGAGCTCTACAAATTATAGAAAGATTATTTATTTATATTACACATAAATGAATATATACATAAATATCATACACATATCTCACAGTGAGGAAAATTAGAAGCAATAGATCATAACTTATAAAATCAAATGTCTTTTCTGTTTCTAGATTCTATTTTGAATAGGAAAGAAACAAAGCACAATTAAAAGTAGGCTAGTATGTCTCGACCACAGCAACTTCAAAATATTTGGACTTCAATTCTGGCTGGGAGTTGAAGTTCACATACCTTAAAAGGTTCTGAGGTTGAGAAACGCTACTCTAGGCATGTAAGAGGTTGGGCAACCTCCTTCATTCCCATTCTACTGGACTTCTTGGAGGTTAAGTGATTGCCACCCTCTCAATTCACAGAACTAGGAAGGCTAGATGAGGAAAGCTTCCACCTTTAAAAAAAAAAAACACCGTTCCAAGAAGTTGGAAGAAACTATTGGCTATGCTACTGGCATCATTCTGCAGTTTGATAAGCTGCTATAACTGAGGTTTTTTATTCTCCTGGACAAGAAGCATTTTAAGACATTCTCATATATTTATTTATTTTATTTATTTATTTTTAGATTTCTATACCGCCCTTCTCCCTGGGGACTCAGGACGGTGTACAGCCAAATAAAAACACACAATATAAACATTAAGAACAAATTAAAAAGAATATCTAAATTGGCCCCAAATTTAAAAAACACCCCAGTTTAAAATTATTTAAAAGGCTTTGCTTAGGCCAGCCTGGCTTGTTGAAAGAAAAATGTTTTAAGGGCATGGCGGAAGGCACGGAGGTCATGGATTCTTCTTATCTCTGGGGGCAACTGGTTCCAGAGGGTGGGGGCCCCCACAGAGAAGGCCCTCCCCCTGGGGGTCACCAGCCTGCATTGCTTGGCTGATGGCACCCCGAGGAGGCCCTCTCTGTGGGAGCACACGGGTCGATGGGAGGTCGTCGGTGGCAGAAGGCGGTCTTGTAGATAACTGGGCCCTAGGCCATGGAGCACTTTAAAGGTGGTAACCAGCACCTTGAAGCGCACCCAGAAGATCACTGGGAGCCAGTGCAGCTCGCGCAGGAGCGGTGTTATGCGGGAGCGCCATGTAGCCCCCGTAATTACCCGTGCGGCCGCATTCTGGACCAGTTGGAGCCTCCGGGTGCTCCTCAAGGGGAGCCCCATGTAGAGAGCGTTACAGTAGTCCAGGCGAGAGGTGACGAGGGCATGAGTGACTGTGCACATGGAATTCCGATCAAGAAAGGGGCGCAACTGGTGAATCAGGCGTACCTGATAAAAGGTCCCCCTGGCTACAGCTGTCAGATGTTCCTCTAAGGACAGCTTCGTATCCAGGAGGACTCCCAGATTGCCCGCCCTCTCCACGGGGGCCAAAGACTCGCCCCCGATAGTCAGCGATGGAGTCAGCTGACTATATCGGGATGCCGGGAACCACAGCCACTCAGTCTTGGAAGGGTTGAGCTTTGTTTTTTTTTTTTCCACATATGGGTAACTTGCTTTCCATTTTTCCTGTTAATACAAGCACTTTAGTCTTCAGTAGATTCATGTTGAGATATAGGTACCCTGTTTCCCCTAAAATAGGACATCCCCTGATAATAAGCCTGATCGGGTTTTTGAGCGCATGCGCTAAAATACCACACACACACACATGCAAAATAAGCCCTCCCCGAAAGTATTTAACTACATGAGCAGCTGGTCCCCGCCATTTCCACTGGTTAGGGTCAGGGAGACAGAGCTGGAAATCAGGCAAGACGGCAAGAGGAGCCCCAAAAATAAGGTCAAGACATCCCCAAAAATAAGGCCAAGCACTTATTTCGGGGTTCAAAAAAATATAAGACTTGTTTTCGGGGAAACACAGTAGGCAGATAGACAGACAGAGATCTGCAAATCATTCTTAAACATATTGTTTGCATACAATAGTACATGTACATTTATGTTCCCAACCAACACATCTCTAATATCACCATAAGCATCTCTTACACCTAAATACATTTAAAATGGAAGAGACATCCAACAACTCCTTCTTCATTGCTCACTGCTGATCTATTCTTTAAACATTCTATTCTCGGGCATGATTTATTTCCCTCATATCACATTTAATAACCAAACCTCAAGTCTATCTTCATATGAAATATTCCGCAACTCATATCTTTATCTTGTGCTTTCTCGAAATCCACAAACTTGCCATAATTTTTCTGCAGCCTGCTAAGCATTAACAATATCTGCCTCCAAAATCCCTCCTGTCATAAAGCTGCATATTCACTCTTGCTATCCAGACCCAGCTTTAAGAAATATTTGCATCAGCAGGAGGTGGCACCCTCGATCAGTGTGGCCCAGAGTCACCATCATGGCTGCCTTTCTTTTTATATAAGACAAGGATAAGGGAATTCTTCCTATTGTCAGGCACAGATGAGGTCTTCACACAGACATGAACCGTGATAAGGCCACTCCATAAATCAACTATAGCCATATTTTCATATTTCTCCAGTTAAGTCATCAATATCTCCAGGGTTAATACTTTTCAACATTCTTGTAGCATTAGGCATTAGTATTGAAAGCATCCGTTTCAGTGTTAATCTAACACATCACTATCATTCCCAAACAATTTTCCAGCACTCCAATTTCTTCTCAAGTAATTTCATCACTTTATTTTTCATTCCAGTCATTAGCCCTTTTTACCCCTGCCGAAATTTATTATTTCCAACAAAGTCACTTTGCATTTTCTCTGACTTTTTAGTCTTAGCTGTTCTTTGCAGTTGACTGCCTTTTTTTGAATCTTATCTTTTGATCCATATACATGAATCTTTCTCTCTTTCTCATTTTTTGCAGTGATCATTCTCTTACGTATTTTTTGTCTTCATCCATAGTACTGTGCTATCATTTAATCAAGTATTTTTTCTGCACTTCACTTTAAATTACACATTTTATCTTCGGTTCAATGGTGTGTGATTGTGCAGTTTTCTTGACAAGATTTTTTCAGAAGTGGTTTGCCATTTCCTCCTTCCTAGGGCTGAGAATGACTGGCCCAAAATCATCTAGCTCAGGGGTGTCAAACTCAAGGCTCGCAGGCCAGATTTGGCCCACAGGGTGCTTAAATCCAGCCCACAGGGCTGGCCTGGAAATATTAAAGGACCAGCTTCTACTGGCCAAAAACAGGCCATGCGGAGGCCTCATTTTTGGCTGGCAGGTTGCTGCTAGAGGCCAGGGAGGCTGAAAACGATGAGCATAGAGGACGCATGCAGCTCCCCCCATGGTCCATTTTGGCCAGTAAAGTGCTGCAGGAGGCATCTGTCCCATCTCCTGCTCCCCACCCTCCTGCTGGTCCACAGAGAACTATAATGCTGATCCAGATTGACACCTCTGATCTAGCTGGCTTGGTGCTTAAGGAAACACTAGAATTCATGGTCTCCTAGTTTCTAGCCTGATGTCTTAACCACTGCAACAAACTGACTCCAAATTACACATATCTAAACATAATTGTGGTAGTCCGTAACACATATCTCTTCATTCTGTTTCAAAGTGCTCTTTTCTTATGCAGGTACTCCTCAACTAATAACATTCATTTAATGACCAGTCAAAGTTAGAATAGCACTGAAAAAAGTGACTTACAACCGATCTTCATACTTATGACCATTGTAGCATCCTCACAGTCATGTGATCAAAATTCTGGCACTTGGCAACGGGCACATATTTACAATGGATGCAGCATGCTAAGCTCATGTGGTCGCCATTCATGACTTTCCCAGCTAACGTCTGACATGCAAAGTCACTGAGTAAAGCCAGATTTGCTTATGACCATGCAATTCACTTTACAACTGTAGCAATTTACTTAAAAGGTCATAAAATTGAGCACAAGTCACTTAACAACCACCTGGCTTAGCAACAGAAATTCTGATCCCAATTCTGGTCGTAAATTGAAGGCTCCCTGCATTCAATATTTTATTCAATATTTCATTCATTCTGTGGGAATATTCATCTAATTTCAATAGAACAGAACAGAACAGAACAGAACAGAACAGAACAGAACAGAACAGAACAGAACAGAACAGAATAGAATTCTTTATTGGCCAAGTGTGATTGGACGCACAAGGAATTTGTCTTGGTGCATACGCTCTCGGTGTACATAAAAGAAAGATACATTCATCAAGAATCATAAGGTACAACACTTAATGATAGTCATAGGGAACAAATAAGCAATAAAATCTGAAGTTTGAAGGTCTCTACTGTTGATACTGTGTTGTCTAATATTGTAGGTACTATAACAGAGTTTCATAAATCAATATATATAATATATATACTGTATAATAGAGCAATAGAGTTTCATAAAGGATTAATAATTTCTGTTTACTTACTTTTTCTCCCATGTATGTTTTCCCTAAATCTACATGTCACTTGTATGATCAGATACTGATTTGTCCCTTTTTCAGAACCTCTCACTTTATTTATGTATTTATTTATTTATTCAATTTCTATAGCCACCCTTTTCAGCCAAGTGACTCTGTGCAACTTACAATTCTAATCACCCATGCTTTCTTTATTACTTTTCTTAGCCTTTCATCATAAACAATCAAATCAATCATGCTTCTAGGTTCATTCTTTTTCCATGTATATTTATGAATAGACTTATGCTTAAACTATATACTGTATTAAAAACAAGCAGACTTGTTTCTAAGCCAATACTTGCCAAACAAACCTATTGTGATTCATTCTTGGCCTCCAAATGGCCTAATCACTTTCTCTGTACTCCATCATCTCACTTCCATTCATCCATTCACACATTATATTCATAAAGCTCCACACTTTTTTCCACAGTGCATACCAATATTCTTCTATTATCTCATCTGCTGGAGTGTTATTGCCAACTTAGTTCTGTTTTCACATGTACCCAGTCTTGATTCATACTTTATGACATACATTCATAATTAAATCTATACCTTCATTTCCCTGAATATATTCATCAACTCCACTTCAAGATCTCCAACTTTGCCAAGTCTTTTGTAGCCTTCCCCTTTCTCTTACTTTCACAAACAAAAAACCCTTCTTTTCTCCCTTCCATTAATCCATATTGTTCACCTTATACTCCTTTTACATTTTGAATCACTCTTTTGTAGTCATAGTCATGGTTACCAGATGAGTCCTTACACATTAAGCTGTGTCAACAACCAACTAAAAGATTAAATCCAATTTACACAATTTATCAGTAGCCTGGGAAACTACATATGAGTGATGAACACTATGGAACTGAAAAGTATTTTAGAGAATACGTCTGAGCCTGGAAAGACAACAGCAATATCTGGTTTTTAATTTCATATTCAGTTAATATTTTCCTAACAAGGCAGTTCAATTTACAATGCAATTACATAATCAGGCAATATGAGCAACAATTAGGTCCAGGGGTGGGCTTCAAAAATTTTAGCAAGGGGTTCTCTGCCCGGTTGCTGGGTGGGCATGGTCATGGTGGGCCTCCTGCACCACAGTGGGGGGGCTTTTTTGCCCTCTCTGGGCTCCGGAGGCTTTCCTTGAGCCTCCAGGAGGGCGAAAATGGCCTCTTCAGGCTCCGGAGGCCCTCTGGAGGCCAGAAACAGGAGGCCTTCCCAAACTTCCAGTAGGCCCATTTTTCGCCCTCCCTGAGCCTCTGCATGCGCCCTGGACTTCCCGCCTGGGGACTCCTGGGACGGGTGGGAGGGGCCAGCCAGGAGTGGGATTTTGGGGTTCTCTGAACTGCACAGAATCTTAGCTAGAGGTTCTCCTGAACCCCTGCGAACCCCCAGTAGCCCACCCCTGATTAGGTCCATTTTCTTAACATCTTCTGGAAAAATAAGTGTTTCATTTCTGGGAAGGGATGAATAAACAGGAAAAGGACAGGGTGAATGGCCTCGACATCCCTAAGCAAGAAACTATTTTTTAAAAAAACAACAAAAATAACCCAGCAGTGAGAATATCAGATGCCAAATTATTAGACCTCTTAGTGGAATAAAACCCAAACTTTCCATAATCCTTAAAACGACTGAGGTTATCTCTCTTGACTCATTCTTTGTTCCTTAGGTTGCAAGGGTACATGGATAAGCACCTCTCCCACAGAAGAGGCAAAGTTTTATGGAGGACAAGGATCCCAAAGAGACTAAGATCTTAAACTATTTAGAAAGAAGGTAAAAGACAGATCCTATCCTGGCTGGTTTATTTGATAAAGAATCCAAGCACTTGCTCTAATCTTCTGTTTCCTGTGAGAATTATAATATCTCTTTCTCGAGTTTCTGGACAGGTTTCAACATCAGGAAAACAACCTGCTGCATTTACTGTAAACCAGCCTGTGGTGGGAATGTCTCCTGTTAAAACTCTACTTCAGGCAAAGACCAAAAAAAAATGGAGATGGCAAATGAAATTTAGAAGACCATTGAATTATAACTTTTTTTAAGCAATAGACCTGGAGTATTAAGGAATTCAATTCATGTTGTGTATAATATTGGATTCCCTCATTATAGGCTGTTTGGGTTTTTTTCTCTCTCTTTCAGCTGCAAAAGATTAATCTAAGATGAAACATGCTAATCTTTAAAATTAGCTATACGGCTGTGCTTCTCAACAAATGTTAGTTGAAGTGTTTGTGATTAAGATCTCTTTACCGCAAACAGTATTTATTGCAGTACAGCTGTAAGGAACATACAATCTGATGATTGAAATGTAGGAATGCTCTATTAAGTACACAATCATTTCTGGCAGAGCTTTAATGTGCTTTCTAATGAAATGTTGATATCCAAAGATGGGGGACATGGATTTTCATTCAAAATATTGTTAGACAGAATTCAATTCAGAATCATTGTGATAATGTAAATTGACGTCCTATCTAGCGCAGCCATCAATAGGTAGCATAAGAAATTGTAATTATGAAACAAACCAATAGAGCCAATGTAGAACTGTGATTAAGGTCCTGAATGAGGGCCAGGAAGCCCTAGATTCAAGTTTACCTTCAGACGTGGGTAATGTCGCCTTTGCACATCTATGATTTGTGATCCAGTTGCACCCTTTCCTGGATCAGGATTTCCTATGCTTGGTCACTCAAGCTCTAGTTATCTGTCGGATGGATTACTGCAATGCCCTTTACACCGGGCTGCCCTTGAAATGTATTTGGAAGCTTCAACTAGTACAAAGTGCAGCAGCATGGGCAGTCTTTGGGGCCCCTAGAATGGCCCATGTTACACCACTGCTTCACGAGCTACACTGGCTGCTAGTTTGCTACTGGGTGCAAATCAAGGGGTTGGTTTAAAGCCTTCCATGGCATGGCTCTAGGTTACTTGATGAACTGCGTCGTTCTGCTAAGACAATTCTACCCTAGTCATGTTGGCAGAGGAGGCCTACTGTGGAGCCTATTGGTCAAGGAACCTTGGCTGGTGGGATCCAGAAGAGCAGCCTTCTATGCTATATTGTTGGCCCTCTGGAACAAAGTTCCCCAACCTTTCCAGCTTTACAGGCCAGCGGGGGGGGGAGGGCATCGTTCCGTGTAAGTGGTAGGCAAGTGTGCACACGTGCACAGATCCATTTGCACAGGCAGGGGGCAGGCACGCCTGCTGCTCTTGCAAATGGACTGCATGTGCATGCATTCACCCACTGTTCAAGAAAGTGGGGATGCACAGCCCAGTTCTGAATGGCTTAAGGTCTGGTACTGAGTCGCGGCCCAGGGGTTGGAGACCGCTGCTCTGGAACATCCTGCCCCCTGGTATGAGGTTTTCCCCCACCCTCCTATCCTTCCTTAAGGGCCTGAAGTCCTGGGTCTGCCATTTGACTTGGGCTCCCAATAAGGGAGTATCACACTGGAAGTGGCTCCATAGTCTAATTAGCTGACCCTTCCTTTCCTCTGTGCTTCCTACTCCCCATCTGCCCATCGACCCGTGCGTTCCCACAGAGAGGGCCTCCTTAGGGTGCCATCAGCCAAACAATGTAGGCTGGTGACCCCCAGGGGGAGAGCCTTCTCTGTGGAGGCACCTACTCTCTGGAATCAGCTGCCCCCAGAGATAAGGAGAATCCAAGACCTCGGTGCCTTCTGCCGTGCCCTTAAAACCTTTCTTTTCCAGCAAGCCTCTACATTGTTTCTCTACATTTTTAATCATTTTTTCCAATTTACAGAGAAGCCACAGGTGATGTGAGCAGCAAATAAATTTAATAAACAAACAAATGATACAGAGTTGCTGACCAAAATCAGTTTTAACCTTCCATGATTTAATTTCCCCCATTTCTCAATAGAGATTACTGTCTCAAGACAGTAATGCATGTTTCACTCCTAAAGGCTGTTCAGGAACCAAATTAATTGCAAAGCGACACCATAATATATATGCCATGAAACATCTTGTTCTCGTGGATGGGCATATACATATTTTCAGGCCAATGACTGTGGTCAATGTCCAATTAACAAATGGCTGGTCTCTCCCACTGTTGTAATTGGTTGTGGCCATACTTCCCACAGTTTTTTCCTGAACGCCAACACTCTGCTAAACAAATAATTCCCTCAACACTGTCAAACTAGTTACTAAGTCTGCATTACTATTAATCTTCTCATCATTCCTATCACCCATCTCCTCCTGCTTATGACTGTATGACTTAAGATTTATATTGACTGTTTCCATATGACTATCATTAAGTGTTGTACCTTATTATTCTTGACAAATGAATCTTTTGTTTTATGTACACTGAGAGCGTATGCACCGAGGCAAATTCCTTGTGTGTCCACTTGGCCAATAAAGAATTCTATTCTATTCTATTCTATTCTATTCTATTCTATTCTATTCTATTCTATTCTATTCTATTCCATTCTATTCACATGCCAGAGCCACATGGCTGCTCATATCTTGCAATTCAATAGATGAGCAAAGACAGCATTTACAGGATTTTGCCCAGAGAGTTCAATGGAGGAACGGAACAGAATGATCAGACACGTTGTATGATCTGATGGACTATGTGCTGAAGTATGAAGAATGAAAAGGTCATTTTATAAATAGCTGCTGGTTATAAGGAATGTGTTCTATTGATTGGCCATTGTGGATGAGAAAACAGATTTTATGAGGCATCTAAGATTCTAGAAAGCAAGCCCATTACGGGAACAGGAATAATTTAAGAGGACATTGCTAGGAGAATCCAACAGGGGAATTTGTACCAGTTAAATAAATGTTCAGAATGAGCTTGGCAGACTGCAAAAAGCTAAAAGTAAAAAAAAAAGTTAGATTTTTAAAATAAAATCAATACAGCAAAATAATGAAGGAAGAGTAATCAACTCCTGTTTTAATTAGAATGCAAAATTAATTGAATGAAAAGCAAAATTGCTTTGATAGATTATCATGGAAGATTGAAACTTGTGATTGATAGACCCATGGTCAAGGAATACCTCTGCTTTAAATTCCAAGTTCAGTTGAATTTCATCCAAGGATATTGAAAGAACCAACTGATGATCAGGCTGCACTCTTTTCTGAGAAATTCTGGAGAGAGGGGGGGAAGGAAATTTCCTTATCTTCAAAAGGGGAAATGAAAGATTCAGCAAATGACAGTCTGAACATTCTAGAGTAAATTATAACATTATCAGATTACAAGTACCCAATAAAAAGCAAGATTTACTAAGAAGAATATGGAAAGATACCAGCCTTAAAGTAAAGAGGTTGGGGTTATTGTATATTGATGAAAACAAAAGGAGTAAATATTCTTAAACACTTTAAGGATTCAAAAAGAGTGAAAATTGAATAATGACAGCTATGATAGCCCATTTTGTGAACCATTATTTATAATGAACAGATTTTGTTTTGTAACTGAATAACAAGGGTACAAATCTGTTTTTCATCATACTGAAGTGGGTGAGCAACTTAGTTTAAATCTCTCCCCCCCCTCTCCCTCCCTCCCTCCCTCCCCCTCCCTCCCTCCCTCCCTCCCTCCCTCCCTCCCTCCCTCTCTCTCTCTCTCTCTCTCTCTCTCTTTAGTTAACCTTTATAGAGTATGGGATATATAATCTGTAGAGATAATATATGTTGTGTGCTTTAACCCAGAAAAGTCTAATTAAGAAGCTAAGTCAGGACTGGGTTGCATGAAAATTAAGTAGATACATAACTGGCTTAAAAATTGCTCGTAGAATGTTCCTCAGTTATTCCTTGTCAGACTGAAACAAAATATTCAATTCAGGGGTGGGCTTCAGATCCTTTAGCAAAGGGTTCGTTGCCCCATTGCTGGGTGGGCATGGCCATGTGGGCGTGGCCTAGTCAGCTGCCTGCACCATGGCAGGAGGCATTTTTTGCCCTCCCCAGGCTCCGGAGTCTTTCCTCGAGTCTCCAGGAGAGCGAAAACAGGTCCAGAGGCCCTCTGGAGGCCAGAAACTGGCCCGTTTTCTGACTTCCAGACCCTCCATGCGGCCCCTGCACTTACCTGGAATGATGAACATCCCACGTGGAGACTCCTGGGAGGGGAGGGAAGGGATGGGCGTGGGCAGCCAAGGGTGGCATTTGGGGATTCACCAAACACCAGTGATCCTTAGCTAGAGGATTGCCTGAACCCTGCCGAACCGTCAGGAGCCCACCCTGATTCAGTTGGATGCAAAGGTTTACTATTGGCCCTTGACTCTTCAATATCTTGTTTAATATTGGGATGAACAGGTGGAGGGATTGGTCATCAAATCTGCAGATGATTCAAACTACGTGGAATAAAGAATGCAGAAAGAAAATTGAAACCAATCTTCATAGATTAGGGGGGAGGGAAATGGCCTAAAAGGAACAGAATCAGTAAGTTGCTCCCGGTTTACACCGGTTTGCAAGAACCAGTAGTAAAAATTCGTAGTAGTTCAGAGAACCAGTAATAACATTGGCTGGCCACGCCCCAAACCGGTCCCCAGCCCCGTCACCGCTCTCTTTCCCTGCCAACCTCATCAGACACTTTTTTTTTTACTTGTAAAAGCATTTTTTCTACAACCTCTTCAGCCGAAGAGGTTGTAGGGAAAAAAATGTCTTTAAAAGCCTCTGGCCATCCCAGCTGAGTTGCCTGATCATCAGAGGCTTTTAAAAGCATTTTTTTCTGCAACCTCTTAAGGTTGTAGAAAAAATGCTTTTAAAAGAAAAAAAAGTTGGCCACGCCCACCCAGTCACATTACCCCCCGCCAAGCCATGGCCACAAAATAAGCCACACCCACAGAACCAGTATTAAAAATCTTTAGAACCCACCCCTGAACAGAATGAAATTTAACAGACAGGAAAGGCAAAGATTTTCATTCACAGATTCATTAACAGATACCTGACTTATTAAGGTGTGACGCATTATAGTTAAAATTGTATATTGTGCCTTTAAGGGGCTTGGAAGGGTGTGGGAATGTCTTTTAAAATAAATAAAATCTTTTGGGTTCCTTTATGAGAAGGAAACAGGTGGTGAAGCTGTTGTAACTGTTCTGAAGATAAAGCATATTGGTGACAAAGGTGGGAGGAACTGGGAACCAGTGTGTTTTCTCCAGGTGAGCACATCTTACATTTTTTGTTAAGTTTCAGGTTTTTGAGAACCATTTACTAGAAATTTATGATAAAGAAATTTTGGAAGCAAGAAGATATAGGAAGAGGAGAGGACCATCCATGAATGCGGGAGGAGATGGAGGTAAGACAAAAATGTCAAGATGGCAGCCATGCAAACAGATCCTCTACCTCAGGATTGTCAAATTTGTGGCCTGCAGTCTGGATGCATCAGGAACTGGCCGACCTATGCCCGGTTCAGCTAAGGGAGGGGAGTCAAAATTTGTTACATGATGACACCATGACGACGCGAGTTTGACACCCCTGCCCTACCTTCTTTTGTTTAATGCATTACATGTTAACCAAGTGTGGTACTTCCATTCTGTAGTTGTGGCCACCATTTTCTCTTTTTCTGGATATGTCTCTGAGATGCCCTGGAAAGGCCACTGGACATTCTATTCCTCACATAGATAATAAATATAACTACACTGAAGGATCTTTTGAGCCCAGAGTGAGTGCAGGACCTAATTGTTGTAAATCTCACTAGCAGGACAAAGAAAGGTGGAGAATCTCTACTACCACATGCTACCACTCTTAAGAGATTTGATGAGACCATGTGATATTGGAATAAGGGTGGGTGAAGTGATTAGAGACCAACTGGTTGAAAAGAACATGTAGTTCTAAAATTCAGGAACGCTTGTTATTAAAGACAGTCTATTTTGCAGAAAGTTCTGCCAACTGTCACTCAAACTGATACAACCGTGGTGGAAGCCAAGAGTATAGAGAGTGAAGTACAATATAAATACAATCTTTGGGAGTTCTAGATTGAAGTCTCATGGAAGTTGAGAAGAAAGTTACAGGTAGTCCTCAACTTATGACCACAATTGAGCCCAAAATTTCCGTTGCTAAGTAAGACATTTGTTAAGTGAGTTTTGCCCTATTTTACAATCTTTCTGCCACAGTTGTTGAGTGAATCACTGAAGTTGTTAAGTTAGTAACACAATTAAGTGAATCTTGCTTCCCCATTTACTTTGCTCATCAGAAGGTCACAAACGATCACAAGACCCCGGAACATTGCAACCATCATAAATATGAGTCAAGTTGCCAAGTGTTCAAATTTTGATCACATGACCATGGGGATGCTACGATGCTTATAAGTGTGAAAAATGGTCACAAATCACTTTTTAACTTCAAAGGGTCACTGAACGAATGGTTGTAAATCAAGGACTACTGTATAAAGGGATTAGGCACTTTGCTAAAAAGGTGTTGTAGTAATCAATGTAATTCGCAGGTAGATGTAATTCAATATCATAATAGAGTTCATCTTCTCTTAAAATATCAGAGACAAAGAGATGAGAAAAAGAGGGAGATGTGCCCTATGTATGAGGTTTTACATGACTCCATTCCACCCTCCCCTGCTTCTGAAAATTTATGAGACGAGGGTTAAAGGTAAACCCTAGTCTAGTCACATCTGACTCTAGTGGGTATGTGATGACTCAGGGCAAGGCATGGATGCACACAGCCAGCTGATAGTTCAAACTCCCCTTTATTTTTTTTTTATTTTTTTTTACTTTGATTTATATGCCACCCTTCTCCGGAGACTCAGGGCGGCTTACAATGCATTAAGCAATAGCCTTCATACTTTTGTATATTTTATAGTCAGCTTATTGCCCCCACAAATGGGTCCTCATTTTATCTATCTTAGAAAGGATGGAAGGCTAAGTCAACCTTGAGCCTGGTGGGATTTGAACTTGCAGTAATTGCAGGCAGCTGATGTTAATAGCAGTTAATAACACTGCTTTAGTCTGCTGAGCCACCAGAGCTCCTATTTATTGCTCCAACATTCCCCCAAATGCTCCCATGTTTATGGCAAGTCCCGGAGCAAGGTGCTCACACACCCTTCCAGCAGTCTCTGGCTGTGAGTAGTCCAGCAAAATGCTGTTAGCACAACAGCTTCAAGGCAAGAAGTCCAATGAAGCAAAGGAACAGTGTAATGAGTCCACGAAGCAAAGGAACAAGGCAATGATAAGGCAAGAAGTCCAGTGAATTCCAGATGTCAGCAACGGCACACAAAATTCCATGAATTCAGTGCTTGTTCTTGACAAGTTCCCCTCCCCATAGGATCTCCTTAAGTCTCTGTCCCCAGATGTGCCTTGTGAAGAGAGGGGGGGTGCTCTCCTCCCGAGTCATTGGGTCAGCCTGCACTGTTCCCACCTCCTCTTCACTCTCCGTGCTTGGGGATCAGGAGGGGGTAGTCCTTGCTTGTCATCTGAGCTCCATCGCTCCTCATCTCCATTCCCACCCCTCCCTTCCCTCCTCTCTTGGTCATCCTGTCCCCGTTCCTCTCTGCTGGTAAGCCATCCCAAGCCAGTAGGACCTGGGGCTGCCTCCTCGACCTCCGTGGCTCCAGCTTGTCCTCTTCCGCAGACTCAGGCTCCGAAGGGGCCATGACAGGGTGGTGCTCATCTCCATTTCTTGGTTGAGGGAGCCAGAGTTATCCAATGGTGCTTCCATGGTCATGTGGCCAGCCTGACTATATGCCAAGGACACATGGAACACTATTACCTTCCCACTAAAGTGGTACCTATTTACCTATTTGCATTGCATGCTTTTGAACTGCTAGGTGGGCAGAAGCTATATAGATGAAGGTTATCCTACCTTGGTAACTTTAAGACTTGTGGACTTCAACTTCCAGAATTACCCAGCTAGCCACGCTGAAGTCCACAAGTCTTAAAGTTGCCAAGGTTGGACATTCCTGAAATACATAGTCCTCACTTAACATCTACAAGTGGGACAGGAAACTCTGTCTCTAAGTAGCATGGTTGTTATGTGTTAAGTCACGACTTAGCAATAGCAAAACAATATGGTCCTGTGAGGTTACACTTTATAACTGCGTTTACAACTGTGTTTCTTAGTGACAGAAATTTGGTCACAATTGCAGTTGTTAACCAAGGATTGCCTGTCCTTAAGAGTCAGGAAAACAGAAATGGGTTTAAAAGGACAATTGGGATGACCCAAGAAGTAGAAACTGGCAATGAGGTTAACAAAAGAAAGGAGTGTTTCTATGGCAATCAAAGCCCCCATCTTTTTTCCATGTATGTTGCATGTGGCACTTATATTAAAAGTGGGTTGGGCTTAAATCATCCAATCAGGCCTGCCATTTTAATCCCATTGAATGAAGGCCTCTGAAGACCCTCAATCATAGGACTAGAAACTAAGTGGATAAGCTCAACTTCATCCATTTCACACTTCCTTGCTGTGAGGGGGCACTTTTCTCTAACAACTAAAGTTTACGTGGGTGGGAGGGAGAGAGAGAAACTAGGATGCTGCAACAGTAATGTAATTGAGCATCTCTTCAAAGCTGTTGTGTGAGACGCCCCTTATTTCTAAAAATGATACACACACACCACAACTGCATTGCTTTACTTTGCTTCACTCCAGGTTTCACCAGTTGTTTCCAAAAAGGGGCTCTGTCCATGCAGAATGCAGGTATCCAGAGTCCCTTTCTGAGGTATAAGATGGCCACCTTGCACATCTCTAACCACTACACCCCCTCAAGGTGTCTTCTGGAACTGGAAGGGTGGGCCCAGCACTATTTACATTCTGGTCTGGAGGCAAGATAAGGCTACCACCAGAAGTGGTATTCAGCAGGTTCTGACCAGTTCTGGAGAACCGGTAGCGGAAATTTTGAGTAGTTCAGAGAACTGGTAAATGCCACCTCTGACTGGCCCCGCCCCCATCTATTCTCTGCCTCCCGAGTCCCAACTGATCGGGAGGAAATGGGAATTTTGCAGTAACCTTCCCCTGTACTGGAGAGGGAATGGAGATTTTGCAGTAACCTTCCCCTGGAGTGGGAAGGGAATGGAGATTTTACAGTACCCTTCCCAAGCCACGCCCATCAAGCCACGCCCATAGAACCAGTAGTAAAAAAAATTGAATCCCACCACTGGCTACCACCATGAGATCTTGAGAAGCTGAAGTTATCAGGGCAGTTGGTGCCAATGTGAGCTGCAGGTGGGGAGTGACTCTTTAAGTTAGCATAACCTTGTTTCAGCTGCAGCAAATTAAAAGGACTATCTTGGTGGCATTTCAGTTTTTCATATTTGCCTTTCAGATCAGTTTAAGCTTGTCATATATAAACACCCCAAATGGATCGTTTCCATGCATAACAATTGGCGTTCTGCACAATCCTAGCTAAACGCCATAAACAATTGCGCTGGGCTACGCCAGTATTTTATACACTAAAGTGATTGATTTGTGCGCCTACAAAACAAAAAACAAAACAAAACCCAAAGCACTGGAATGGAATACCACACCGTACTGCTGCTGCCCTTTCGGTCCCATTTATTTTCATAAAAGTGAGAATGTTTTCCAAGCTATCAGTTTAGTGCTTTTGCTGAGCATTAAATTCACGTTCAAAATGTGAAGTAACAATATTAAATCAGTAGTCACCTGGTAGAGATTTCCAAACCACTGAAGAGCTATAGATGGATTTCATTATGGGGGAAAATTAGATTTCTCTAGAACTTAAATGAATTCAAGCCACTCTAGGATCCAAAACAAGCAGCTTTAGCAGCTTATTACATTAACTTAGCAGGCTGAATGTGAATTGCTAGTCTAAAGAAGGATCTGGGTCCAACAACACTATGACATTTTGCTTCAGAAATTCTATAATGAAAAGATACTTGTGTTTAAAAAACGATGATACCTAAATCACATGGATGCGTGTTTTATTCCCCAACACTCTTTCTATTTTCCATAAATATTCAGTGAAATTTCAGTGGGTTTTGAGCATGTCAGGCCTTTCAACAGGATTTGATATATTTAATGGAGACTAACCAGCTTTTTACAAAGTTGAAGTATTCGTTGATTGCCTTCCTTTTTTCTAAGAAACAGAGATTGACGCAAAAGAAGTCTCTGTTGCTGCATCCTTAGATATGTAAACATTTCAGGGCTGTGACATTAAATGAACATTTAGAAAGCCACTTTGGTGAATGTTGAGCTTACCAGGTAGAAAGATAGGAAATACAACTACATAAACTAATTCTACTTTATTGTAAAGCTACATTAACAGAATCTTGTAACAGAAAGTATAATTATCCTGCTGTCTCTTTTACAGCCTAAGAAACTAGGGAGGGTCTCTTCAGAGCCTCTTGCCTCACCCACTATCCAGCTGTGGTCTATGATATCTCTTATCTGACCATTCCCTCGGCCAGCTCCTCTTCACCACATCTCCCAAGGTCTTTCCCACAGCCATTGCAATGAAGAAGTCCACCTCCATGGGTAATTTAGGGATTTGGGTGTTTGGAAAGGGAAATGAAAATACACATTTTACGCCGTTTGGTATAAAACAGAAAGTCCTATTTGGATATAAGGTTGGGGAGAATAAGAAATTAATAATACTGTATTAATATACTTGGATATATACATACTTCGATATATACCGTGTTTCTCCAAAAATAACATCATGTCTTATATTTTTGAACCCCGAAATAAGCGCTTGGCCTTATTTTTGGGGAGGTCTTATTATGTTGGGGTGCGTGGAGCAAGACAGGGCTCCTCTTGCTGTCTTACCTGATTTTCAGCTCTGTCTCCCTAACCCTAACCAGAGGAAATGGCAGAGACCGGCTGCACATAAGCTTAAATATTTTCAGGAGACTGAAAAAACTTGTGATGTGTGTACAAACATGTGAGTTTTCAATCACATAAACTGAAGCTGCCATCTTGACATTTTTCATTCCCTCCCCCCTGCCCACCAGTGTCACACATTCCTGTAGGGCCCAAAGAGGACTTGTTGGATTAAGCATCCCCTGTACAATTTTGCTATCCTGAACACCAATCCTGAAAAATATTCAACTCTGTGTCACCCGATCTCTCTTCTCTTTTTATCATCCTTTTTTTTAAAAAAAAAAATCCTTCCTGGTTGTTTACCTGAAACACATTTTGAAAGGTAAAACTTGAATGAACTTTCCAGTAAAACCAGTTTCATCTTCAAGGATTAAAATGAAATGAAGCCTCATCGCCAATTAAATCTAATGTTTGACTTTAAATACAGGGAAGCAAATATTTCTTCCTTTCTCCTCTGTCTTCTTTTATCCAAATTAACACTTTGATTATCCTCTCTCATCCTCATGGTTGTAACCAAGGCTACTTAGTGGCCAAGAGCTCCTTGCCTTACCAAACAAAGGACACTGCAGTCTGGCTCATTTTTTTTTCTTTCTGGACAGAAAGAAAAGATGAAAATAGCAATAGGAAAGCATTGGATCTTGATTCATTTTATTAAAAAGCATCGCTCTAAAATGCATCAAAATAAAATATAGAAAAGCACGAGATATATAATGTAACAGCAGCAATCCAAGATCTTCAAAATGCTGGAGGTTTAATAATTCTGATTAACAGATGCTCAAAATCATAATGGAGTAAGAAATAAATGATCCAGAAAGTTTTTAACTTTAAATGGAGATTAAAGATTTTTTTGGAATGTAGGGTATTTAATAACATTTTTAGGCCTACTAAAGTAATTCCAGATATAATTCATAGATTATTTTTATGAAATCATCATAGAAAATCATTATAGCTAAATATTTTTACTGAATTTATTGAGATCATTAGATCATAACCCTACCCCATATAAACCTGGTTCTAGCACATGGAAAGTATTACATACTTATCTATCAGTGTTTAATTTTTGGATACCTGGCAATTTTTAAATCCTTTGTAACAAGAATATAGTGTATTATTAGCATCAAATCCCTGTTTTTCTCAGATTGTTTAGTTTTTAAATTATTTGAATGAATTAATGAATGCAATATAAGGTCTATTGCAAGCAAGGGAATTTTGGGAGTTGAGTCTCGCACATCTTAAAGTTGATGAGGTTTAGAAACACTGTTATAGTCTATTATATAATATTTTTAATTGTGCTTTATAATACAGGTAGTCTTTATTTAAGTATCATAATAGAGACGAGCAACTCTGTTGCTAAGCAACAGGGTAGTTAAATGAGATATCACATGACCATGATAGTGTTGTGGCCTCTAGGCCGCCAGTCCTTCCAGCAGCCGAATCAGAGGAGAAGGAGGCGTGGGAGTCAGGGTCAGCATCAGGGCAACCTGGGAGCTCCTAGAAGGAAGAGAGAATGGAGCTGGCAAAGAGAGAGACAGAGGTGGAGCCTGGACCATCTGTCAGCCCTCAGCTGGAGAGTCAACAGCCCCCAGGTCTGGAGGTGGTTGATGAAGAAGAAGAGGAACAGCTGGGTCCAGTGCCTGACATGCGGCTGCGCAGAAGGCAGAGAAGGGGAAAGCAGTGGAAAGCCGTGGGCCGATCCGAAGGAAGAGTCACCAATGCTAGCGAGGCCTCACCCTAGCTCTGGGGATAAAAGGCACGGGATGGAGATGAATAGGTGTGGCAGATAACTATTCATCTTCCAGACAGACGGACTTATTAGCCTGTGAGAGAAACTTTTTTTGCCAGGACTGCCGCCATTCCTAATAAAGGAAACTTTTGAGTTCACGTCAAAGGGTTTGTCGTGTTTGGAGAGCTGGGTCAGAACAGATAGACTTAAAGCCTAATTTCTGTCATGGTCATTAAGCAAGACATCACATGACCATAACTTGCGATTTTACTTCCAACTTCTCCGTTGAGTCTGCATGTAAGAAGCTGTCTGTGAATGCCAGGTGTCAATCAGGACTACCATAAGTACAAACACAAGTCTCAAGTTACTTTTTCAGCATCACTGTAACTTTGAATGGTTGCTGCACAGACCAGTTATTAAATGAGTACTGTGTTTCCCCAAAAATAAGACCCTGTCTTATAATTTTTTGAACCCCGAAATAAGCGCTTGGCCTTATTTTCGAGATCTTATTATTTGGGGGCGCATGGAGCAAGACGGGGCTCCTCTTGCCATCTTACCTGATTTCTAGCTCTATCTCCCTAACCCTAACCAGAGGAAATGGCGGGGACTGGCTGCTCATGCGTTTAAATATTTTCGTTGGGGTGTGTAATTTTAGCGCATGTGCTCAGAAGCCCAATTGGGCTTATTATCTGGGGAGGTCTTATTTTCAGGGAAACGGGGTACTTAGTAAGCAAATAATTTTTTTTCTTTGTAAGCAAAGAAAAAAAAGCTTAATGTGGCTCTCCCAAGATTCCTCATGATCAAGCTACATATTTAACTGTACATTTGTCTCTTTAAAAAGTAATATACAACATCTATAAAAAAAAAGAGTGCCTACTTCAAAGGCTTATTGTACTGATTGGCCTGAGACATATACTGAATCCACTGGAGATGGCCAATAAATTTAAATAATAATAATTGCATTCTTTGCCCCAATGTTAGGAAGCCTGTAATTATCCCTTTTCAAAATAAAGTTTTTCCCCCCAAAATCCTTTAGTCAGCCATCATATGAAGGACAATGAAAATTCTGCTGATGGTTGAATGGTCATGGAAAAATATCATCACTGTCCTTGACACATAGGTTACAGATGATATCATCTTCAATTATCCATTATGCACAATCTGGTTTTATAAAAGATTGTTAAGCACTTAATAATATTAGATTAGATTGACATTCTGGATGTAGTTTCAGTAAAACTGAATTCAGGAATGACTGTCTTGTATCATTGGCTATATAAAGGGTCTTTGATCACCTGCAGTGGAAATTTTTAGTTTATCGGTATTTATTATTTTTTCTGAAATGGGTTAATATGTGGCACTTTGTGTAAGGCTTATTAAAAAATGGAATTCAACTTTCAAGATGTTTCCTAGAACTTTTCAGCAACTTTTTATCTTCTGTTATTATTGGAATGGTTGCTCGTCCTTTCTAAGCAAAAGGGAGATATTTTAGATCTAATAATGACATTTAATTATATGCCAGTAATACATTATGTACAATTGATAATTGTGTCTTTTCTAGACCAACACAGGTAATTTATCAAATTATTCAGTATACTAGAATGAATAATAAATTCTTCTTATATGATGGAAATTTGAAAATCTTTAGGTACTATTTATAATTAGAATTCTTTTAAATATCTGGGAATAATTATTTCTAGGCAACAGGTTTGATTTGCTGTTTAAATATATCATTTTTAAAACACATCTCAGATAAATAGTTAAAAATCCCACTGAGATTAAGGGAAAGATGAATTCTGTAAAACAAATATTACCCTGACTGATATTTTTCCTTAGTGGCATTCCAGCATTAACACTTCTATATTATTTTAACCAGATTCATAAGTCAGTAAGACATGTTCTACAGGAAGATCTTTATTATCTAAATTATCATAGAATTTCAATTTATCTTCTTTTAATAATATCTCTATTATATTTCCTGCACTGAAAGACACATTTGAAAGATGTTGGGGTGGAAATATAATTTTGATCCTTATTCATATGACAAAATTATACTGTGGGACGATCTCAATTTTTTAAAACAGTTATGAGAAAATAGGATAATTAATATGCAGATCAGATTATTGAATCAAGTTTTTAAACCCTATTTGATTCAGTTTTGGAATAGCTTGAATTGCAAGAAAGATTTGGTTTACTTAGAATGGTAAAATGGCCATGTATGAGATTAAATCCCTTTATATTATTATTTAATTCAGGTATATTAAGCCAATGAGATTAAATCAATAAAAGATATTTTGTCATGTTTACTGACCATCTCAAAGAATGTTTTAAAATGATAACCTGTTAACTTCATCACATTAAAAGTATAAAATGAAGAAGACAGAGGTGGTATTCAGCAGGTTTTGACCATTCTGGAGAACCGGTAGCAGAAATCTTGAGTAGTTCGGAGAACCAGTAAATATCACCTCTGACTGGCCCCACCCCCATCTAGTCTTTGCCTCCCGAGTCCCAGCTGATTGGGAGGAAATGGAGATTTTACAGTATCCTTCCCCTGGAGTGGGGTGGGAATGGAGATTTTACAGTATCCTTCCCCTCCCATGCCCAATAAGCCACGCCCAACAAGCCACAGAACCAGTAGTAAAATAATTTGAATCCCACCACTGAAAGAAGGGGATGCTTTCATGATAAGGGGTATCTCCATAATTGCCCTATTTTGATTTATAGCCATATGTTTTATTTATATATCTATTTGATTATTGTCCTGCTTTTACTTTATACAAATCAAAGTGGCATAGATAATGCTGCTTTCTCTTATTTTCCATAAGACAACAACCCTGTGAGGAGAGAGAATGACACTAGCCCAAAATCACCCAGCTGCCTTTCATGGCTAAGGGAAGGCTAAAATTCTTCATCATCCAGGTTCTAGTCCAGTATCTTAACAACTATACCAAAGATCCAAGCAGCTTAAAGAAGTGAATGTACTTTTCAATTATATACCAAACATTTAGAATTTACATGTGAAACACTGCAGACTTACCAAGTGTGGTGCAGAGCAAACAATATTACTTTTCAATATTGGAAAACCAATGTAATCCCAGATGGATTGATGAGATTTGATTTCTGCTTATGAAATTACTATCTACCAAAGGAATTGAAAGACTGGTTATCGGTAATCTTTGTTTTGCAACCATGATAATTCACAAGCAACCATTATTAGGAGCTGTAGTGGCACATTAGAATGCAGTATTGCTTAGTGGATAGGAAGCTAAGCTTGTCGATCGAAAGGTCGGCAGTTCAGCGGTTCGAATCCCTAGTGCCGCGTAACGGGGTGAGCTCCGGTTACTTGTCCCAGCTTCTGCCAACCTAGCACTTCGAAAGCACATAAAAAATGCAAGTAAAAAAACAGGGACCGCCTTTGGTGGGAAGGTAACAGCGTTCTGTGCTCCTTTGGCATTTAGTCATGCTGGCCCCATGACCATGGAGACGTCTTTGGAAAGTGCTGGCTCTTCGGCTTTGAAACGGAGATGAGCACCGCCCCCTAGAGTTGGGAATGACTAGCACATATGTGCGAGAGGAAACTTTACCTTTACCTTTATTGCAGGTTAACTCAATGCTCACTGCCAGAAGTTTGATCCTGATAGGGCTCAAGGTTGACTCAGCCTTCCATCCTTCTGAGTAGTGGTGGGTTGCTCCCGGTTCGCACCGGTTCGCGAGAGCCGGTAGCGGTGATGATATGATGTCACCGAACCGGTTCTCTGTCTTCAGGAGCTGGGCCCTCCCGCCCGCCCCGGCTTTATGCCGACCTGATATTTCTTCTTTTTTTGCCCAGCTGAGAGGTGTGGCAGAGCGGATTGCCGCATCTCAGCTGGGCAGATTCACAACGCACTTGCGTAAAGCACAAGTTTGGCGCACAGGCAAGCAAAGTGAGCATGCACACAGCGATCGCGCGCAAAGCACGCAACCAAAGAGGCGATCACGCGCGAAGTGCGCGCACAAAGAGAACCGGTAGTAAAGCCGGTTAGAACCCACCCATGCTTCTGAGGTCAGTAAAATGAAGATAATCCACAGATTGCAAAGATTGTTTGGACATGCAGGAAGACTCTAAAAGATTATTTAAGCATATGGGGAAACTTAGGGTTAGGATATAAGAAATTATCACTTAAAACTGGAACCTGAATCCCAGTGCAGCTTAGAAAATTATATGCTATCTGTATTCAACCTCTAGTTAACTAATGAGCTGCACCGAAGTAATTTCCAAATAATCTTTAAAGACAGCCTTATAGAAAATACATCATAATATTCCAAGGGTCTGCCACAAAGAAGAGAGAGTCAACCTAGTCTCCATAGCACCTGAAGGCAGAACAAGAAGCAATAGATGGAAATAAAGAGAGAACCAATCTAGAAATAAGGATAAATTTCCTGACAGTTAGAACAATTAATCAGTGGAACAACTTGCCTCCAGAAGTTGTGAATGCTCCAGCACTGGAGGTTTTTAAGAAGAGATTTGACAATCATTTGTCTGAAGCAGTACAGGGTTTCCTGCTTGAGCAGGGGATTGGACTAGAAGACCTTCCATCTCCGTTATCCTGTTATTCTGCTACATGTGATGTTACTCAAGCATGCATTAACCTTGCAAGATCAAATTCTCAGATGAGGAAAAAGACCTCAGGCCACTATCCATAACTAAGCATCCAGATCAGGACCAGATCAAAAGAACCTTCGTCTTATTTTCTACAAAAGCTTTATTCAAAGCATGCTAAGCTAATTTTTTTTGGCCTGATTAACAGGATCTTTGTCATGTTTAGATTCAGATTTAATTTGTTAGCTCTCAGAGAGACCATTCCTTTCTCCAGAAGCCCAAATCTCTGCTTGGAATGTGATGCAACAGCTTCCTATAGAGGCTAAATGGCTTTAGGGACAAAGGGACAACCCTGTAATTATTTGATAGAAAATGCCAGCTGGACATAAAATAAAATAAAGGCATGATCAAATCTAGTAAACTACCCCAGTTCCATGAATGAAAGAAATGAATGAAACTGTGATATTTTAAATCTAAAGAATTCTGGGAGATAGTCCCTGCATACCTACAGGCTCATAAAATGGATAATGTTACAGATATAATATTTTGTGATTAAGGAATCTGGTAAATAGAGAAGAATAATCTCCTTTCTAAAACATGGGTTTGAAACAGACCAATTCTTTGCACTTACGTTTGCCAACAATCTTAACTTCCTTAATATTCCAGAATTGAATTTTTTGAAGCTGGTGGATCTTTATGGATCACCTCAGTCTGTCAATACAAGCTATCATTTCAAGAGAAAAATATCAGAAATGATCCAGCCAGGTAAACCAAAGGGGAAAAGCATTTACTGCAGAAGCTGGATTATCACAGCGCTCCTTGAAAGAACTCTTCAGTTTTTTAGACTGAAATCAATAAAATTGCTTCATGGTTAGATCAATTTCTCTAAAAAAGTATTTTAAAGCCAAAAAGAACAAGTGGAATCTGAAACAAATGTTGCTAGGTGGAACCTTTCCCAAGGTCAGTTGTAACTGTTGAGGGTTCCCTCACTTTAGCCCCTTTTCTCCCTCAACGTGTAATGGGGCTTCTCCTGGTTCATAGGTAGGAGAAGAGGCAGAACCTGGGGGAAAAGCCCTGGTAGGAATCAGTCTGGTGTCCTTACATTCCCACAATCGATTCAAATCCAGCCCCCTCGAATTCTGTTAACTGTTATCTAGCACCAATTTAGTGCTGACTGTTAATTGATTGGCAATAAATCTTCTTAACTGGAACTTTATAGGGATCGTGATTCTTTGCACCTGACATCAGCTCTCCTATTCAAAGAATATTTGACAACTGAAGAAAAGTGCATCAGAAATAATGGGAGAAAATGGGGATTGTGACAAGTTGAAACCCCTTTCAATGGCCCGTTTCCAGGTCAAGCCATTTTCCATTTCCCCCCTGAAATACTCAACCAGGCAGAACACAATTTGTCTCCTAGTCTTGCTGATTACAAGCTTTGAGAGAAAAAGACAGGCAGAAACAGAGATGCAAGAACTTGTGAGTGTGTGTGTGTCTAAAGCAGTTGCCTTATCTCCTTTCCAGGACAAACATTTCCTCTAAACAACAAAGTTATGGTATAACTGGTTAACACAACAAATTAATCTGTAGGGATGTGTTATGATATTCTTTATTTTTTTTATTTTTTGCAGAGGAGTATCTCTAAATTAGGATAGTCTCCCTCTCTAAAGAAGGATGTCACCAGGAGCAGTACTCACATGAGAGACATACTTTATTTAGGTGTTATCCTATTAAGGTAAAGGTTCCCCTTGCACATATGTGCTAGTCGTTCCTGACTCTAGGGGATTCTCCATTTCAAAGCCAAAGAGCCAGTGTTGTCCGAAGACGTCTCCGTGGTCATGTGGCTGGCATGACTAAATGCCAAAGGTGCATGGAACACTGTTACTTTCCCACTAAAGGTGGTCCCTATTTTTCTACTTGCATTTTTTATGTGGTTTCGAACTGCTAGGTTGGTGGAAGCTGGGACAAGTAACGGGAGCTTACCCCGTTACGCGGCACTAGGGATTCAAACCGCTGAACTGCCGTCCTTTTGATCGACAAGCTCAGCATCTTAGCCACTGAGCCACCGCATTCCTGTTAAATTATTAAATTAAATTATTATTAAATTATCATTAAATTGGGATTAAAGATTCCCTCAGTTGCCTTGTGACAAGATGGGTGGCAAACAAATTTAATAAATAATACTGTAGTAATACCTAATAAATTGAAAAGAAATCCTTCTGAGTTACCATGTTAGGCAGGCAACACTAGTTGAGATGCCACAACTTACTGTAATATATTTTTTATCTAATGGGAGAAGAGTTTTAAAATTTTCCATTGCAAATGGGCTTTTTGGTATTCTGCCTACCAGATTCTTGTAATCTACCAAGCTGAACATTTTGAGCAAAGTGACCGTTTTCTTTTCCCAATTTAAGAAGAGCAAATAGATTTAAAAAATTTTGCTTTATCAAGAATCTTGCTGGCATCAGTGATTGCATTGAGCCGGGTGTTCTGTTGACCTCTTTTTCAATTCTCTTCAATTTTTCCAAGCACCACAGTCTTTTCCAATAATTTTGAGTCCAATTCTCCTGTTTGTAACTGTCTATTTGATTTTGCAGATGGGGGCAGAATATTATAGTGGTTGTTGTTTCTCTTTCCAGCCATATTTATTCTGATCTCTCATCTATGATCTGCCTGTCTTGGCTGACATTCCAAACAATAAACCGGTAGTTTCTTTCCTGAACGTCTTCATTTCATTCTCCCATTTCCTGATTCTTAATTCCTTTTTTGTTAACCCATTGATCAGTCAGTTCCTGCTAATGACTGAAGAGTGAAGTTATAGGTGGCTTGGATATTAGAGAGGAGGTTGCCTTCAAAACTGGCATGAGGTACTGTACCCTCAGCTGCAATTTCTGCATGAATAATAGCAGCAGCAGCTGTATCAGGTTGCTATTGTGAATTCCCTTCGTTAGCCAGGGCTGAGGTCTCTATAGGCAGGCTGTCCAATAATTCATTTCTGGGTATGTTTACTTAAGAAATTAAGATTCCTTTTCCAAAGGAAAGTTTCTGGCTCATTCCAGAGGAGAGGAAAAAACTATTTATCTAAAGACAAAAAATGTATAATTTTCATTCCGTAAAAACCTCGTCTACCCTAAGTGACATTGACTATGAGAGGGGAGATCTATAGTTGCACATTCAAACTGGAATATTGCCACTGACTTAATATTTTAATATGCCTAAGGGAGGATTTCAGATTTTTATGTCAGTTTCGGTAATGAAGAAACCATCCACTGATGAGATTACAAGGAAATTTTACTCATTTCCCAGCAAAGATTCCTTCCCAACCCCAAGGAACATCTATTCAGCTGAGAGAAAATGGAAAAGAAACCTCAAGGACATATAGGAATTGGATAATTTATAAGCATTCAACAGGGTTTTGAGTCCAGAATGATAAAGGGAGATGGAACTACTTCAGCTATGGAGTTATAGCATATAAATTGTTCAAAGTAGAAGGGTAATCAGACAGGATCAGAAAAGGCTACATTAAAAATTATAGATATCTTCTAATTAAAATCAGGGGAAAACAATTTTTAAAAAAATGCATGTCTTTTTAATGAAAATATAATTGTGACATTTAAAAACAGTGTAGTTATTCAATCCCATGCTAAACTCATGCTAAACTAACATCTAAATTCATTAACATAAATTAATAACTTTATCACATGCTGCTTGGTTGGCTTCATTCCTCGCATACTAGAATGTAATTTGATTTTGTTTAACATATGGAGATGTGAACTCAGTCCTTCTGAATTATAAGCCATGTTTTATGGTGCATTATTAAATGTGAACCAAGTCATTGTGGTTGGTTCAACAAGCCATTGTTAAAACATATAACAGCATAAGGTGTCACTCATAAGTCTGTCTATTCTCCTTGTTTTTATAAATCAGCATTTGTATTGTGATCAGATTTACATCATTATTTTAACACACATAAGAGGAACACTGATTTAAATCAAGGTTTCCTTTTCGTGCTTTAAATTGCCTTGATTTAAACTAATCCACCCTTGAATTAAAGTATTAAGGTATTACAGCTGTTCTATCCTCTTACAGAACACAAAACCCAGTATTGATACATACTGGTATCCAGACAATATTTAGGAGGGAAGGAGTGCATTCCAGAGGAATAAGAGGCAGCGAAGTTTAGATAGTTTGGTTGGGAGGAAGGTCAAGTTAGTTCTTCCTTAGAAGTTCTCAGAGTATATCTTTAATGATGCAAGTAGTTTGCTTTAGTTTGGCAAGATTCTGTCTATACTGTGAGTAATAATAAACTGCTTAGATAGTAATTCTGTCTTTTTTTGGTTTTTGAAGTACATTACACATGGGCCTCATGTAAATACTTCCTCCTCTTTGCTTTTTATTGTCATTGTTTATTCACTTGCCCCTCTCTTTGTTGCTATTCACTGTAGCAACAGTGAAATAGGAATTGATGTTTTATAACAAATTGGTAGTGCTACCGTTCATTCATAATTATAAAAGCAACAACTTTAAGACTAGCAATGGGTCTTCAACAAGTGCTTATTACCATCTGATGGCATTCCTGCTCAGATGGGATAGGACAGAGGTTCAATGCCACTGGAAGATGACAGGTTGGTGATTTTGATGATGTGCCATAAAGCCATTTTTGATTTATAGCAACCATTGTCTTCCAATGACAATCAATCCCAAATCTGTTCTTTCAAGTCTTCCAACGGTGTACTTATCTCCATTGTAATTAAGTCCAGCTACCTTAATGTAAGTCATCATCTTCTCTTTCCTTCCACCTTTCCCAGCATTAGAGTCACTTCCAGAGATATGAGGTTTTGTATAATGTGTCTGATATAAGACAATTTGAGCCTGGACATTTATGCCTCAAGTGAGAACTCTGGGTTGATTTGTTCAATGATCCATCTGTTGTCTTCTGAATACTGTCGACAGTATTCTCAAAAGTCTTCCCCAACACCAAAGTTCAAATCTGTCCATCGTCTTCCCATCCTGTTTCTTTAAAGTCCAACTTTTGCTTCCCATAGATTGTGACAGGGAATACTATGGCATGAATGATTCTAATCTTACAGGTTGATGATCGCTCTTTAAAAAAATTGCACTGATATGGCTCTAGAGCTGTGTTTCCTAACCTTGTCAGCTCGAAGATGTGTAGATGTCAACTTAAAACTGATTAAAGGTGGTTGGAGATGCTAGAAGATGTAGCCATATACATCTGAAGGACATCAGGTTGGGGATACTGTTTTTGGTAAATGCACCCAAATTGTAAGAGAACTAATAATAATAAGGAGTAACACTGATCAGATGA
>WNWU01013616.1:3082746-3109166 GCA_012654045.1 Ptyas mucosa
CCCTTCCTACCCTCCCCCCCCAGACTTCCCAGAGCAAAATACAGGGTATTTCAATTAGCAATCATAAGCTAAATTAAACTAACTAACTTTAAAGTAACAATTCTCCCCTAGACCCTTAACTCCACTATAGATAACATAATACATCTAAAGTTAACATTTATTCATAGGCTATTTGATATTTTCTTGTCTGATATTTATTCTGAATATAATCGATCCATCTTCTCCATTCCTGTAGAAATCTCTCATGGGTATAGTCAGATACGCTGAAATTTTTGCCATTGTATGTTCACTATCTTGAGTTACTTATAAAATAATAAAAGTGGGATAAAAATCAAATAAATAATTCTTTGACTAGTTCACCATCTTGAGTTACTTATAAAATAATAAAAGTGGGATAAAAATCAAATAAATAATTCTTTGACTAGTTTTCCCAGACTAATCTAGTCTACTGTGCAAATGGATTGTTATTACATTATATTATATATAATATATCACCTATCCCTGAAGGCAAACTTTGGTGCAACTAAAGACAAAATATGAGATTAATAATTCTAAAATGACTGGTATATCCTCTCTGTATTTAAGGAGAAGGTAAAGATTCCCCTCGCACATATGTGCTAGTTGTTCCCGACTCCATCTCCGTTTCAAAGCCGAAGAGCCAGTGCTGTCCGAAGACATTTCCGTGGTCATGTGGCCGGCATGACTAAACGCCAAAGGCGCATGGAACCCTTCCCACCAAAGGTGGTCCCTATTTTTCTACTTGCATTTTTTACGTGCTTTTGAACTGCTAGGTTGGCAGAAGCTGGGACAAGTAACGGGAGCTCACCTGCACTAGGGATTCGAACCACTGAACTGCTGACCTTTCAATCGACAAGCTCAGCATATCAGCCACTGAGCCACCACATCCCTTTCTCTATATTTAGGTTTATGTGAAGTAAATGGTAAAAGTGACCTATGACTGATTGTAGCCTTATATTATTTGGGATTATGATTTTTATACAATAATATCAGATTAGAACCTTGGCTGTATTTTTCGAAGAGTGATAGAGAACAGATGTGGTTCTGTGAAGTACTTTCTGAGTTCTTTTGTTGGAGAAGAACCCAGGTGTCTCAAGTGGCTGCATTCTCAAGTTCTAGGGCTGGTAGGGTTTCCTCAGGGACATTGAAACAAATTTAGTCTGTTTAAATGTCTTAGAAATCAGAATTGCCTGGCCTTTTTGGAAAATAAAGCATAAATTAGAAATGCTTCATTTGCTGTACGTAAATGGCATAAAATTATATAGTCCTCTTCTAGACTTTGTCAAAAGAGTTATCTGATATTGTTTTTATGACAGATATAGTTTTAACAAGAATATAGAACTTAGATATGGAAGTGGTTCAGTGGTGGTATTCAGCCAGTTCTATCTGGTTCGGGTGAATCGGTAGTGGCGGCTGCAGGAGGCTCCGCCCACCTGCCCAGACGTCATCACATCCTGTTTTTGATGCTCTGCGCATGCGCGGAAGGTGCTCGCATTTGCGAACCGGTAGGGAAGATAAGTGAATACCATCCCTGGAGTGGTTACTCTTTTATTGCAGACTATCCCCATCAACATTGTAAGGCCAAAGATGTAGAAACATGGATGTTGGCCTGTAGGCATTCTTTTTCCAAGCACAAGATAGGGAAGCCGTTCTAAATCAGTGCCTGTGGAAAATGAAAAGATATGAGGAAAACAAAATAAGGTTTCATCGACTGATATTTCAGAGGAAATAAGGGTTTAGGATTAGACGTTCACATCATTTGGGAAGGAGTTACCCTCATAAACATGAGGTTCACAATTTGAGTGATGGTATGGTATGGCCACGGTACTTTTTTCCTGAAGATTTAGCCACAGCCACCTTAGATTCTTATAATGCACTATATAAACAGGGGTTGTCTTTGAGAATAGTTTGAAATATCAGTTAATCCATAAAGTAGATTCAATGCAAGAGACATTATTCAGCCTTAATGCAGGGAGATACAACTCGGCCCCATTGTCCATCTTCATTTGTTTTCTATTTTTGGAGGGAGGGAGGGGAAGTTGAACTGGGTTTGAGTTCAGCATACTTCAAAAATGTCTCTGATAAAATGTACCAAATAGAAAAAAACGTGTTCCTTAAGGCTTGCATGCAAATTGAATGCAAATTTTTGTGCATTGTACAGAGCTAGCAAATGTATTATCTTCAACAATGTTTTCCCAAGTGATTTCTCCACTGACAATTTGTAGTCCAAATTTGTAGTCCAAATCCTGTAATGCAAAGATTGGTCTCTTTGGCACAATCCAATTTCACTCACTTGTAGAGAACAAAACAAGTAAAATATATTCTTAGAAATGTTTCATTACTCTATATTTTCAGCTCCATTTTTCTAAGTAAACTACTCTAATGTTCTGAGTTTCTCATTTGTCTTCAATCCACAAGAGATAATGCCACAAATATATTTGGATGTTGAGCAGAATTATAATCAATCAATCTGAACATGCTGTTTAAATCAGTTGTTTTATGCTCTGCCCAGATATAATAATAATAGTAATAAAAAACCCTAAGGCATTAATAATTTGATGGAACTATTGGAAGCCATTCTTTCTTTTAAAAAAACACCAAAAAATCAGTTTACATGTTTATAGAATCTTAAAATCATAGTGCTGGAAGGATTTATTTATTTAATTTGTATGCCACTGAGTTCAACTCTATATCCAATCCTCTGTTCCGTGTAAACATCCAAATCACCTAAATATATCTGTTTAGCCTTTGCTTGCTTGCATATCTGGAATGAAGGAGACTTCATTCTCCCTCATGATGTTTTTCCATCACTTATTTCAACGTTGAATACTTCACTGGTAAAAAAGCTGTTTTGTAACATTCAAACAAATTGCCTCCCTGTAGTTTGAATCCATTATTCCCTATCTTGGAATGACAGGGAAAGAAAGGTCTTGCTCTATGCTTGTGTGACATCCTTTCTGGTATTTGAAGTGCTGTCAAATTCACCTTTGGTTTCCTCTTGTCAGAGTTAACATTTCCGATGTCTTTGATCTAGCTACATACAACTTAGCTTCTAGTCTCCAATCCACTTGTTTTCTGTTCCTGAAACAGTTCCTGTTTATCTAGATCTTTTCCGTTAAGGAGAGGAAGAAACAACATTATGAAGCTCTCAGCTTAATGGACAAAATATGGTAGTCAAACATGAAGTTTCATTTGGTTTGGTTTGGTTTGATTTTGCAACTCAGCAAGACAGACACAGACTTCAGAGGATAATTAGAACTGCAGAAAAAAACAATTGCTATCAACCTGCCTTCCATTGAGGACCTGTATAATGCACAAGTCAAAAAGAGGGCTGTGAAAATATTTACAGACCCCTCACATCCTGGACATATACTGCTCCAACTCCTACCCTCAAAACGACGCTATAGAGCACTGCACACCAGAACAACTAGACACAAGAACAGTTTTTTCCCAAACGCCATCACTCTTCTAAACAAATAATTCCCTCAACACTGTCAAACTATTCACTAAGTCTGCACTACTATTAATCTTCTCATCGTTCCTATCACCCATCTCCTCCCACTTATGACTGTATGACTGTAACTTTGTTGCTTGTATCCTTACGATTTATATTGATTGTTTCCTAGTATGATTTGATTGCTTATTTGTACCCTATGACTATCATTAAGTGTTGTACCTTGTGATTCTTGACGAATGTATATTTTCTTTTATGTACGCTGAGAGCATATGCACCAAGACAAATTCTTTGTGTGTCCAATCACACTTGGCCAATAAAGAATTCTATGTTATTCTGAGTAAAGAGTCCTACTTCTTAGACAAGTTGAAAGGTATTTAAAATCACTGTTGATAGACTCCATATTCCCATTTCTAAATATGATTAATAAATTTGCACCTGTTACAAGCAACCCTCCAAACACAAGGGACAGGTTTTGATAGAAAAGATTATGTATTCCTTGTTTGAAAAAAAGGACAAAAAAGAGGAACACTTTAAACATTTTTATTTAGTCAAGTACTTAGAAAATATTTAAAATTCTATACACTACTACCTGTTACTCAGCATTGTTTGAATCACAGTTATGATTCCAATAATCTTTTCCTAACTTTAAGTTAGCCTTTTGTTAGTTGCTTTGGATTTGCCGAAGAAAAACAAAGGAACTGGATAATTATAAATATTGAAGGCAGAGGTGGGTTTTAAAATTTTTTACTACCGGTTCTGTGGGTGTGGCTTGGTGAGCAGGTAATGTGACTGGGTGGGCGTCGCCAACTTTTTTTTAAAAAAACTTTTAAAAGCATTTTTTCTACAACCTTAAGAGGTCGCAGAAAAAAATGCTTTTAAAAGCCTCTGATGATCAGGCAACTCAGCTGGGATTGTCAGAGGCTTTTAAAGGCTTTTTTTTTTTCCTACAACCTCTTCGGCTGAAGAGGTTGTAGAAAAAATGCTTTTAAAAGCCTCTGATGATCCCAGCTGAGCCACACCATCATCAGAGGCTTTTTAAAAAACTTTTAAAAGTATTTTTTCGGCCGAAGAGGTTGTAGAAAAAATGCTTTTAAAAGTAAAAAAAAAAAGCCTCTGATGAGGTGGGCGGGGTAAGCAAGCAGAGATCAGGCCGGGAACCAGTTCGGGGGCGTGGCCAGCCAATGTTATTACCGGTTCTCTGAACTACTACAAATTTTTACTACCGGTTCCTGCGAACCGATGCGAACCGGAAGCAACCCACCACTGATTGAAGGTGTAGGGATATTATAAAAACAAGCAGTACTGATGGCAAACGCCACTTTTATCAGCTCTCAGAATAGCAGAGACTAGTTATGTATTTCCTTCTGATGAAATACATAAAGTGCTGCTGCTGCTCCATGTCAACTATTACTTGCGGTTATCAGCTCATTCTGCCTAATGATAGAAATTCATGAGGAATTCAATTTTGTTATACCCATTTTAACCATGAAAATAATTCATCATTATATGTGTAATGGTCATCAGACTCATATACTCCATCATACGCAAAGTGTACAATAGTCAATGTATTCCAATAGACCAAGCAAGAAGATTGAAATTGACAAGGCATTGTATCTTGTGAGGATAATGGTAATTTATGACCTTAGATTGTCCCTCGAGAGTCAGACTTGGAATAAGGTATTGTTATCCCTCTGGATATTATTAGATTATAACTCATAATATTCTCATCACTGGCTATGGTGGCTGGGACTGCTGGGACTTGTAGTTCAGCAATATCTGGGCAATCTAGTTTACCTCTTCCTTTTTAAAAAAAATATATATATTTAAATTACAATCAAGAGAGCTTGGTTGAGATTAAATATATATTTTCAAAGAGGAAGAGTTCATCTATATGAGAAGTACCATAAGTTCTTTTTGTAAAACTTGTGCACAATTG
Organism: Ptyas mucosa; assembly: GCA_012654045.1. Taxonomy (NCBI): domain Eukaryota; kingdom Metazoa; phylum Chordata; class Lepidosauria; order Squamata; family Colubridae; genus Ptyas; species Ptyas mucosa. The sequence continues at coordinate 3,088,158 of WNWU01013616.1, forward strand.
TTTTCTTTTGTTCATTTCTAGGCAGCCCTCTTAAAGCAGCTCCACAAATGATTTCCATAAATGGGAACATCCTTAAAATTCACTTAGAATGCAGAAAGATAGTGCAGCTCCCATTCAACATATGGACTGTTATTGCATGTGAGGAGACAGGAAAATTATGATGAAGTGTGCCAAATTACAAAAAAATGAAACGTTGCCACCTAAGTTCTCATGAAAGAATCAAGCTCTAACCCCACTTTTTTCATGGAAAAAAAACAATCAATTTTTCTTCTTTAATTAGCTGTAGATTTGGCAAAGCTTTCTCCACATGTTGGGGCAAGGACCTTTAGGGTGGAGCAGGATGCAGTAGGGAAATATTTGTAAAGAAAAATAGCTTGGATAAAAAGCTAGTGTCTCTGATAAAAGACAGATGGTGCTGCTAATAAGACTCAAGTAGACAGAAAGAGAAATTATTCTTAGAAGGCTCCATCAATTAAAACCAAGGACTAGCTTTTGTTGCCTGCAACAACTGTTTTGCAGTTTTCTAGACGAAAGTGGCACAATCAAAGTAAACATTAGCCTTGTTCAAAGCCTGCTAATGTTTCCATATTGTATATCAAGTTGCATTTCTGGGTATAAATCTTATTTACATTTTAAGCATATTACGCTGATCCTGCTTGCTACTTTTTATCTAAGTCTTTCTTTGTTCTGTTTTTCTTTTGATATGCTGGCCTGGCAGGGATCTTGAAAACTGTAGTGCAAAACATATGGAGTTCAAACAAGCTGTTGAAAGCCCCAGATGTGATAGACTTTGGTTCCATTGTCATCACATCTGGATGGAGAAGTGTTGAAGAAAGCCAGAATTAGGGGCAGGGAGGAATTACTGTGAATTTGTGTTTTGGATTTAATTCATTCTCTCTCATTTACAGCACAGAGGTAATGCATTTCCTGAATTTACTGAAGCATATCATGTTGGGTGAGACGCCTCGTCTGGTTCTTCAGCTAGCTAGCAATGGTCTTCTGCACACGTTGCACACATGTTGCACACATGTTGCACACATGTTGCATACATGCACAGAAGCTTATATTATTGTCTAGCCGATGCCTTTAGACAATAGAAAGACTGCATGGATATCAGAATACTTTAATTAGGATTATAATTTTATGAGGAAGTCTTCTTTGTGCTAGATGGCTTATTAAGGGCTGTGGTGGTGCAGTGGTTAGAATGCAGTACTGCAGGCTACTTTTGCTAACTGCCTGCTTGACTGCAACTTGGCAGTTCGAATCTCACCAGGCTCAAGATTCAGTCAGACTTCCATCCTTCTGAGGTGGGTAAAATGAAGACCCAGATTGTTGGGGGAAGTATGCTGACTCTGAAAACCACTTAGAGAAGGCTGTAAAGCACTGTGAAGCGGTATATAAGTCTAAGTGCTATTGCTACTTAGGAAATAGCATAGTGATAGCAAATATTCAGTTACTGAACTAAGGGACTGTAATGTCTTCTCCACCATTATGAAGAGAGAGCAAGTTAAGTAAGAATCTGAAGTTCACATGTCAGAGATGGCAAAGAAAAAGGGAACTAAAATGGGAGAGGAAGGAAATAAGAAAGAGATCCTGGGAATCTAACTACATAGTAGAAAGCATATGACATAATATCATGCAAAGGAGAACTTTTAGGCAAGAAAATGAGAAAGAAGTGCAAAGTTTCCCTACTAACTATTACACCAATAGAGTCAATAAGGTCCAGAAAATGGTGCATGCTGAATGTTGAATTCCAGCCTTATTCCCTGTTTGGAAACAAGTACCAATATTTATTTTATTTTATTTGTCAAACATGTATAAGATAACAGATATAAGTATAAACATGATTATGAATACATGAAGTGGATACAAATAAATGGGGACAGTAGGACAGGGACGGTGGGCATGTTGGTGCGCTAATGCACGCCCCTTACAGACCTTTTAGGAATAGGGTGAGGTCAACAATAGTCAATCTAAGGTTAAAGTTGTGGGGGTTTGTTATCTTGCAAAGATGCTTCACAGATGAGGGATCCTTGGTGCTCTCTGAGCTTGCTTGTTTTCTTGCAGACGTTTCCTTACCCAAACTAAGTAACTAGTCACTAGCACTGATGATATTACCTAGTTTGGGTAAGGAAACATCTGCAAGAAAACAAGCAAGCTCAGAGAGCACCAAGGACCCCCCCCCCATGTCAACCCTGAGCTCCAAATATTCTCCCTTATTAGTGCTTCACACAATCCTTCCTCAAATCAAAGTCCTCCTTTGAAGTTTTATTGTGCTCTAGGCATAGTAGACTGCTCTTGTGGGGGAAAGTGTGGAATCTCATAATGGAATTTCTCTGACAACTTTATTCTAAAACCCAATAGGGGTGTAATTTTCATTTCTGTTTCTAGAAAATATTCCTCCCGTGAACAGAGTGATCAAAATGTCAAAAATTATGAAACTGGAATTATGCAGAGCAAAAATGAGTTACCAAAGACATTGAAATGAGTAGTTCTGCAGGGCTATGGATGCAGGCAACTGATTCATTTTGCTAGAAATTACGCCACAATATGCATCTCTGAGGGAAACAAAATTTCACACTTTGTGGATGCTACCCTCTTTGAAGAATCACGACAAAACCACATGTAGAATCACGACAAAATGTTAAATCTGGAACTCTAGTGGCGATAAAAGCGGCAAAATCTAATTATTTTTCCGCTCTTATTGCATCATCAGATAATCACCCGGCCGCCCTGTTTAGGGTGACCCGCTCCCTGCTCCATCTGGGAGTGCGGGAGGACCCCTTGAAGGGTCGGGCCGAGGACTTTGTACAGTATCTGTATGACAAAATCGCTCAAATTCGGGAAGACTTGGACTCTGACTAGGTAGATTTGGGAGGGGTCATGGAGGCAGGTCTTGAGAATGTTATCTGGGAGGAGTTTGATCTTGTGACTCCTGAAGACGTGGACAGGATTCTGGGTAGACTTAGTGTGGCCACATGTTTATTGGACCCGTGTCCTTCCTGGTTGGTGCTGGCTTCTCGAGAGGTTACACGAGGCTGGCTCCAGGGGATTATTAATCCTTCACTGAGTGAGGGTGACTTTCCCGCCACCTTGAAAGAGGTGGTGGTGAGGCCTTTCCTTAAGAAGCCTTCCCTGGACCCGGCAGTGTTAGTAAATTATCGTCCAGTCTCCAACCTTCACTTTGTGGCGAAGGTTGTTGAGAGTGTGGTGGCGCGACAGCTTCCCCACTACCTGGATGAAATGGTTTATCTAAATCCATTCCAATTGGGTTTCAGGCCTGGGTACAGCATGGGAACAGCATTGGTCGCATTGGTTGATGATCTCTGGAGGGCTTGGGACAGGGGCTGTTCCTCTGTCCTGGTCCTATTAGACCTCTCAGCGGCATTTGATACCATCAATCATGGTATCATGCTGCGCCAGTTGGAAGAGTTAGGGGGGCACCGTGTTGCGGTGGTTCTCCTCTTTTCTCTCTGACCAGTTGCAGTCTGTGTTAGCAGGGGGGCAGAGGTTGACCCCTGTGGCCAGGGGGACTTTCTATCAGGTTCACCTGATTCGCCAATTGCATCCCTTTTTGGATCGGGACTCCTTATGCACGGTCACTCATGCCCTCATCACTTCCTGCCTGGACTACTGTAATGCTCTCTACATGGGGCTCCCCTTGAGGAGCACCCGGAGGCTCCAACTGGTCCAGAATGCGGCTGCACGGGTGGTTATGGGAGCGACATGGCATTCCCATGTAACACCTCTCCTGCGCAAGCTGTACTGGCTCCTGGTGGTCTTCTGGGTGCGCTTCAAGGTATTGGTTACCACCTTTAGAGCACTCCATGGCTCAGGACCTGGGTACCTACGAGACTGCCTTCTGCCACTGGTAGCCTCTCACCGGCCAGTACGCTCCCACAGAGAGGGGCTCTTCAGGGTGCCGTCGGCTAAACAGTGTCGACTGGCAGCCCCCAGGGGGAGAGCCTTCTCTGTGGGGGCACCTGCCCCTTTGGAATGAGCTGCCCCCGGAGATACGGAGGATCCCAGATTTATGCACTTTCCGCTGTGCCCTCAAGACTCTTTTATTCCAACAAGCTGGGCTGGCTTAACTCTTTTTAATTGTTTAATTTTAATTTGTTCTTAAAAATAGGGGTGTTTTAATTAGTATAGGCCAAATTTATTTAATATGTTTTTTAAATTGTTTTTTAAATTTTATATTGTATATGTTTTATCTTTGGCTGCTCACCGCCCTGAGTCCTTCGGGAGTAGGGCAGTATATAAATCTAAATAAACTAAACTAAACTAAACAGATTTCCCCAACTTGAAGGAAATATTTAAAACCTGACTTTTGAATAAAGCTCCAACATGCCGTGTCTAAGGATAATTAGAAGAGATACTGCCTTGATTTTAATGCAAGATTCATACATGCTGATTTTCTGGCACAGCCCTTCTCTCCCCATGCTCTTTGAAACTGAATAGGAAGAGAATCTTGATCCTTGTATACCGGAAAAGAAAAGCTGGCTGGAAATTCTTTCATACTTAGGACAACTTGATGAAATCGTGCATTCCAGCCAGCCTAAAGATCTGTGCATATATTTGTCTAGATCAGAGAAGGGCAATGTGCAATTCCTAGCTGAGCTCTTTAAAATCCAAAAGCCAATTGGATCTGCATTTCAAAGACTATCTTTGCTTGGCAAACAAACTTGTCCGAGCTGAGTAGAGGAAAAAAGTTGTGAAAAGTGCTGATCTGATAATATCCAGGATTTTAAAGTATGCAGTTGAGAGGCAGGGAGAGCAGGAGGTGGATCTGGGGAAAGAGATGAATTGCCTGTAAGTGAGAAAGAGAGTGGGTGTATGTATGAATGGATATCCATACGGTACTTAGATTATTTGCCTCAAATACAGGTAGGCCTTGACTTACAAACACAATTGAGCCCAAGATTTCTGTTGCTAAGTGAGACATTGGTTAACTGAGTTTTGCCCCTTTGTTGCCATAGTTCTTAAGTGAATCACTGCAGTTGTTAAGTTAGTAACACGGTTGTTAAGTGAATCGACTTCCCCGTTGACTTTGTCAGAAGGTCCAAAAGATGACCTGGTGACACTGGACCTGTCATAAATACGAGCCAGTTGCCATGTAGCTGAATTCTGATCATGTGACCATGGGGATGCTACAACAGTTGTAAGTAAGTGTGAAAAACAGTCCTAAGCCACTTTTTTCACTGCCATTATAACTTTGAAGGGTCACTAAATGAGCTACTGTAAGATAAGGACTCCTGTAATGGCCATGCTAGAGACCATATTGAATGAACGCAATTAAATGCAATTAAATTTAACAAATATTATATATTGAGAGAGCGAGGAGTAGGAAAGGATGTTTAAACCATTTCTTCCTTCATCACAGCCTACTCAGGTAACTCTTCACCCAAGAAAGAAGGAAAAAGGACACACATTGTACCAAGCACCAAACAAACTGAGTTTGAGGAAGTCATGGCAGGAGAACGCCTCATAGCTCCTGACTCTGTGCCCAGGGTTGCTGTCAGCCCATGAAAAGGTCAATGATGCCACATTGAGAATCAATGGACAAAGAATTTATTTATTTATTTATTTATTTATTTATTTATTTATTTTATTAGTCATATTTCTATGCCGCCTACTCTCGAGGACTCTGAGCGGCTTACACCAAAGACAGTATAGTAAATAGCATATTGCCCCCAACAATCTGGGTCCTCATTTTACTCACCTTGGAAGGATAGAAGGATGAATCAACCTTGAGCCGGTGGGATTTGATCCGCTGATCTGCTGAACTAGCAGTCAGCTGAAGTAGTTGCAGCACTACACTCTAACCACTGCGCCACCTCGGCTCTTTTGCCAGGTTGCTTAGAAAATTGCCATGCAAGTGATGTCTATGTAGGCATATGATTGCTGCTCCTAAGTAACACAATATATTCAAACACCCCAAGCTAAAGACCAGATGCTTCTAGGGTAAAAGTCTCTTTATAGGGTGTAATACAGTGGTGAGGCAACAACCATGACAATTTTCTGTGTCTTGATTGCAAATGTTAGCTGAATCAGATGTCACCTGTCATAGTCTTAACTACGTACATTCTAGGGCAGGGATGTCAAACTCATGGCATTACAGCAGGGTCATGTGACATATCAGGAGTTTTTTCCCCTTCACTAAACCAGGCATTGGCGTGGCCAGTGCATGACAGATCCAGCCTGTGGGCCGGGAGCTTGACAGGCCTGTTCTAGGTTTTGGGATTAGATCGATCACAATTCTATCATGAGTGCCTCTACTAATATACTACACTCCTTGCTTTATTTGATTACTTTTGATAACCAGGGTTGGGGAAAATTTGAAGGCTCAGGAACCACAATTCCAAATGACAACATTCTTGAAGTCCGCAAGTGATGATCCATATGTGTTAGCCATGAAATTAAAATTGTTGGCTATTCTTTCCTTTACGGGAGATGAGTGAAGGGTAGAAAACTGAGGTTACTAGGAAGGAAATCACTCATATTCCCATCCTTAACTCTTAGCAAAATGATTCCAGAATGTATATTTGGGGTGGATTTCAGAACATGTTGGTGACACTGGATAGATATGATTAATTTGCCCTTAATTAATTAATTAAAATTAATTTGATTACTTTTTTTTTTTAGCATATGGCACGTGTTAGCCAGGGATCACGGAAGTGGTTGGCTGCCTCTGTGAAAGCAATTTTTTGGGGCAGTGTTATTTTACCTGTGGGACGCCTGAATGCCAATAGGCAATCGGAGGAGGCTCCTTTCCTGTCCCTACACAGTTTATTCATTCACAGGAATCGAGCAGCTGAGCTGCCAAGCCGTCAGCGGGGCGCAGGCTCAACGTCTTACTATGTGAACCACCGCGGCCCCCTATTCTCCCATAAACCAAGAAACAGCCCAATTAGGTAGCTAGAGTCTGCGCAGCAGCACTGGGGATTCATCGCAAACATCTCCACCATAGTGATGTTATATAACAATTGTGGCAAACCTTTTGCACTGCATAGTCATGTCCCTTTTAGCGTTGAATCTACAACGGGCCACACAGTTTAGGGATGGCAACTATCGTATAGTCAGACCATGTATAATTGACACTGGATTTTATTATAGATTTTAGTTGTTATTTATTATTTTATACTAGAATTTTTAAGTGGGTATATACTGAATGCTTTTATTTGTTCTGGTCTCTGGTCTAAGACTGTAATAATTAATTGTTGTTGTTGTAGCCCAATTAGGTTAGATCTAAAAAAAATGGATGTTGGCCATTTGCAGCTGAGCGAAGTAAGAGAGCAAACTGGATAAATGTAATTCCTAAATATAGCCACATTCCCATTCCCTTGATTTATAAGGTAAAAACAAAAACTCCATACCACCAAGACTGAACCATTTTCATACTTTATTTCAATACTATCATCTTGGAATATTGGGAGGGGGGGGAGAGAAATGAGATGCTGAGTCCACTTGCAGCTCACAATTGGCCTATTTTGCTTTAAATTTCTGGGACAGAACACAAAGGCAAACCCCACAGTGGAAGTGACTTATTTTATCTGCTACTTGATCAAAGAGGGGTACTACACAGTAAAGATTTCATGAGACATTTCGAAAATGTAATTAAGGTCAACGTTTTTAATTAGGTAATTATGCTAATATAGTGACTGTCTATGCACATTCCAAACTGCCCATCAACACTGCATGCCTGTTCTCATCTATCCTAGATTAATCCACCCTGATGACAACCATACACAAGTCACTTTCTTGTAAGCATCCACAGGATGCCCTAGACAAGTGAAACCTTTTGTTTGCTTGTTATTTCTAATTTGAGTTTGAGTACATCGAATAAATTAGATTATGGACCAATGTAGAGAGCATTCTTCCCCCTTCAAGATGAGATGCTTTGATACGTGTAATTGGATTGGTTGTCAGGGATATTTGGACAGAATCTAGATGGAGAAGATGACCATAGAATAACAATGGGGAAAAATTCTGCACATTGGCTGTGCAATCACAATTACATGATATATTCAAATTAATACTCTTGCAATGAAAGAGGCAGAATTGTGACTAGATTACATAGTAAAAGTGTTAAGAATGAATAATATATTGCATCAGATTATCAAACCAGGGATGAAATCCAGCAGGTTCTGACAAGTTCTGGAGAACCGGCAGTGGAAATTCTGAGTAGTTTGGAGAATCGGTAGCGGAAATTTTGAGTAGTTCGGAGAACCGGCGAATGCCACCTCTGGCTAGCCCCAGAGTGGGGTGGGAATGGATATTTCGCAATATCCTTCCCCTGCCATGCCCACCAAGCCACGCCCACCAAGTCACACCACGCCCACCAAGCCACACCCATAGAACCAGTAGTAAAAAAAAATTGGATTTCACCACTGCAGCAAACCCTTATGAATCCATGGACTACAGATCTCAATTAACTTGGCTGAACAGAATTCTCATTGACATCAAGGCAGCCAACATGCTCAAGGTTAATTTTCCTATTGGCTTTAATGGAGGCTAATTTTAAATACCTCTACTGGTGCCAATTGGGCTCTCTATACCACCTTATTCTTTCCTGCATTAAATAGGGAACTTTTACTTCTAAAAATGCCTCTGGCCTCAAACAGTATTAGAAAGTTAAAATGGCGGATATTGTACATGCATCCCAGGGCTTTATTTGTATGTGTTATGGGGAGGGGGGAATTGGGATATATAAAGTGTCATAAGGAAATAGAGTGGGAGGTAGTATAATTTTAAGTGCTAAACAAGTGTTCTGTGGATGGAGACACCAACTATAGTTACCATTTTGAGAACAGGCAAGTCCTTCCCCCAGTGGCAGCTGTATCCACTGCGTGAGCTGTCAATTGATTAATCGGGAAGCAGTATGTAAGTCTAAGGCAGGGGTGGGTTCTACTTACCTTTACTACCGGTTTGCAGCGGGGCTGCGCGCACGCTCTCTCTTCTGCACATGTGCAGAAGCGTTTTGATGACATCGGGGTCGGTGGGCGGAGCCTCCCGCCGGTTTTATTACCGGTTCTATAGAACCGGTGCGAACCGGGGGCAACCCACCAGTGATCTAAGGGTTATTGCTATGTGTTCCTGGAGGTCTTCAGAGGCAAGATAGTCTTCGGTTTCAGATAGTTAGTGAAATGCACTATGCAGGATACTGTAACGTCTAAAGTTCTTTCCAACTCTATTATTCTACTCTTCTCAAAATTCCAAATGTCCCTGTCAACCAGAAAGTGTAAATGTATTTCAAAAAAATGGCTTATGTTCCTTTTTTTCCTCACCAAAAAGTATTTGCCTGTCAGTACGTTTTGCACATCAGCTGATTGTGTCTACTTATTGTGGCTGTCTCATGCTTTTTTCCCACCAAATGAGTTACGTTTAGGCTTATCAATCAATGGTTGACAGTTACCAAATGTATGTACCCATGCTGTAACCATAGCTAGGAAATTGCACCAATCAATTATGGGTGTGGCAGGCAAAAACTTTTTTGAGCATGAGATTTTTATCACCACAGGCAGAAAAGGAACAAGAGCTCTCAAACTAATTAAATGTACAGCCTGAGAATTGTATCACAGTTAGGCCTAGTGTACACATATATGCTCATATGAGCTTGGGAATTTGGAAAGCAGCTGCCCCCAGCTTTTAAATAGCTGTGATTTGGAGGAGCAGATCCAAATTTCCTTTACATACAACTCATGTTATCAGATGTGTAAAAGCTTTCATATACTTTAGCGTCCCCCTAGTCAGAAACCGGAGATCAAGTTCCAACTATTTAGCGCAATACAAAAAGAATTTCTAGACTTCCGTTTAGTTTGCACCTTGGCTTTTATAGCCACATGCATGGTTTGTTTATTGTTCCCTCTCTTAACCTAATTCTCAAAGAGCTACTCTAAGCAGTTTCAAATTAGATGTTATTTATCATGGAGCTCTATACAGTATGTATTTTCTTGACTTAAAGAAGCATGGAACAGTGACAATAAAGCTCAGAACCGCAGGCCATAGGGAAAAGAGATTTAACCCTTCTTTTTCAAAAAGCTTTTCAACCCTCAAAAATTGTCCTCCTTGTATTAAAATTTATGAGATAGTATTGCTTGTTATCCATATATGAAGTAGGAATTATGCAGATTCTTCCCCTGCGTATTGTAGGAGAAAACTTATTTCTGAGTTTAAAAAAAAATACATAATACTGCATGTTACGTATTAAAAGTACACAGTTTTACAAAGCAGTATGTGAAATATTAATGCTAAGGGAAGCAACATTTTGTGGTGGATAGAATTAGTTTGAAGGGAGCGTGGGTTTTATCCTGGGACATTTGGATTATCAAGGCAAAAGGCAACCATTCTATTATGCTAAGAAATATACCATGGACCATATCACTAAATCTACTTGTCTTCAAATTCTACAATTTAAAGAAAATCATCATGTGGGAACTTAATGGCTTTTGTTCAATGTCTCGTTCATAATGACTTATGAATAATATGCTTCATATTATAATATTTTAAAATGTCAGATCAAAAGTGCTGTTGTGTTTTGATTAAGAAGATGAGACAGGAACAAAGAAATCAAGAATTCAAATTGCGCCTTAGGGATATGAAACATTCAACAAAAACCATTTAAAAATTTATCTCTGTGTGTCTCTATCAACTAACAAACAAATCACCCAGAAACAAACCACTTTTATATTACAACGAGGAAAATAATATAAATGTGCCCATGGATCACCAGGAATCATTTTTAATCTGAACTTTCATCTGAATGTTTCAATCAACATAGGAACCATCCATAATTCATTTGATAATGCTTTTTACTGCAGATCTCCCGAGACTGAAGATATGCATAGGTGTGTATGTCATGTCCTCCCAGAATACAGCAACATCTTGCAGGAGATAAATGATGGAGGTCAGCATAGTGGTCCCCTTCCAATCCCCATAAATATAATTCCAATTAGTTTGTGCCAACAAAGCTGAGTCATAGTGATGGATGAGAAAAATAGTTGGAAATAAATTTGGACCTGGGTCATATGTATCTCTACATCAACCAGCTTTGTAAATGAAAGTCTGACTAGATGGCTCAGTTGAATGTATGTTTATAAATAATATTTAGTTCCCCCAATCTGCACACAACTGCTCATTCACCTTCATGGCTGGTTATATCACAACCAAGCACAATCATGTTTTTCGTTGTACTATCCTGGTTCTTTCCACTTCTTGGTGTCTGCTGATTGGGCAACATAAAACAAGCGAAGTGGGCACAGCGTATTTCAGTTGGACAAGACAGATGAGGACCACCAGGGCTGGGCTGCTGGGGGTTCGGGAGAACCTCTAACTACGATTCTGTGCCGTTTCGAGAACCCCCAAATCTTACCCCTGCTGGCCCCACCCAGGAGTCCCCACATGGCACGTTTTGGATGCAGGGTATGCATGGAGGCTTGGGGAGGGCAAAAACGGGCCTACTGGAAGTTCGGGAAGACTGGAAACAGGCCCGCTTCCAGTTTCCAGAGGGCCTCCGGAGCCTGGGGAGGCTGTTTTTACCCTCCCGGAGGCTTGAGGAAAGCCTTCGGAAACCAGGGAGGGAGGGCAAAAATGCCCCCTCCACCATTGTGCAGGAGGCCAACTAGGCCACGCCCACCATGGCCATGCCCACCCAGCAACCAAGCAGAGAACCCCTTGCTAAAATTTTTGAAGCCCACCCCTGAGGACCACCATGCACAAAGCTGCTGTTTCAAACGGGGATCCACTTACAGTCCATGTAAGAAGGAAGACTTTTTCAATCTAGATCTCTCAATTCCCTTTGTCCATCTGTGTCAGGCCCAAAACCAAGAATAACAGATGGTAATTCAGCCAATTATATTGTTACATACCCATAGACCAAATCTTAGACCCTGAACCCATACACTGAAGATTCTATTATCTGCATCTATAATATACTCTGGGAACTGTTAGGGAGGGAGGGGTTGTCTTCACTCTACCTCTTCCAAAAAATATCTGGGCTGAGTTGCCTCTTTCTTTCTGGAATGCAATCCCCGCCTTCCTGGGAATCCACCCCCTCACTAATCATATCACAATCTGGGCAAAAGCAAGAACAGTTTGGTAGGTATCGTGCATGAATTGCAATTTTGCTCGCATCTGTCGAGTATATTTTAATAGCAATAGCAAAAGCATATATACCACTTCATAGTTCTTTTACAGCCCTCTCTAAGCGGTTTACAGAGTCAGCATATCGCCCCCAACAATCTGGGTCCTCATTTTACCCACCTCGGAAGGATGGAAGGGTGAGTCAACCTTCAGCCAGTCGGACTCGAACTGCTAATAAAATAGAAGCTAAAATAAAAATTAGTAGCACCACTGGCGTGCCATAGAATTGAAAGCAAAAGTTCGGTAGTACTGTAAGGGAGTTGGCTAAGGGAAAGACAAGCTATCTTACTGCATTTTGAATATGTAAAAGGGACAGGGATAAAACTGGGGGTGCACAATCTGGAGGCCCTCCTGGATTGATAACAACTACTTGAAGTGCGGGTAGGAGGATCCCTGAACTGCTTTCTATTGTGCACAACTTGTGCCAGTTCCTGGATTGGGGGCTCTGCTCAGTGCCACTCATCCTTAGTTACTTCCTGAAATGACTATTGTAATGCACTCTACATGCAGCTGCCCTTGAAGAGTATTCAGAAATTTCAGCTGGTGCAGAATAAGTTACAGTATATGTGCCTTTAGGGCAACACATGACACCTTTGCTCCATAAACTGCATTACTTGCAAATTTGCATCCAGGACCAATTCAAGATGTTGGTTTAAAACTTTAAAGCCCTTCATATCCCCCATCCCATCAGATCTAGCAGAAAAGATATTCTCTAGATCCTGTCAGGGAACCTCACTTGGTGGGTCCCAAGAGGCAGGCATTCATTGCTATGGTGCAATATAGATATATATTCAGTGTTGTATGCTGCCCAGAGTCACTTTTGGGTAGAAGAGCCATGGTGGCGCGGTGGTTAGAATGTAGTATTGTAGGTTATTTCTGATGACTGCTGGCTGCCTGCAATTTTGCAGTTGGATTCTCTCAGGCTCAAGGTTGACTCAGCCTTCCATCCTTTCAAGGTTGGTAAAATGAGGACCCAGATGGTTGGAGGCAATATGCTGACTCTGTAAACCGCTTAGAGAGGGCTGTAGAGCACTGTGAAGTGGTATATAAGTCAAAGCGCTACTGCTATTTATCATCTATCAAATGATAAATAGATAAAAACTCATGAATTTCAAGTCCTACCATTGGGTTAATATGACACTTCATATTATTGATTTTCATAAATCAATATTCATAAATATTGATTTATGAAAGTTGTGTGAGGTGGGGTTTTTTTGACATATAAATATCTCTCCATTCTCTTCCTCCTCCTTCTTAGGTTTCTTATTACCGTATATACTCGAATACAAGCCAAGTTTTTCAGCCCATTTTTCAGGCTGAAAAACGGCCCCTCGGCTTATTCGGGTCACGAAAAAAATGCCTTTTTCCCTGCAACCATTTTGGCTCCTGGGGTTGCAGGGAGGCTTGCTAAAGCCAAAATGTGGGGGGGTGCGGCGCCCCTCCCCCGTGCCTCTTTTTGGCTGTAGGGGTCAGGGAGGCTTGCGCCGGCAGTGCCTTCTGCTCCTCTTTTGCCCCTTAGCGGCTCCCAGCAACTGAGCAGAGAGGCGGCCGATGCCTAACGAGCGGAAGCCAAAGCACCACCGCGGCATGTTGCTGGGAGTTGCTGGGAGCCGCTGAGGGGCAAAAGAGGAGCAGAAGGCGCTGCCGGCGAGTGAGCAGCCAGCCATGCTGGGGGCGCTTTGGCCACCGGGCCCGCCCGCCGCGGCTGGAGCTCGCCACTCACCGAATTTGGCCTCGGTCGCAGCCGCGGCTCCAGTGCTGAAGAGGGTCGGTGCCGGGCAACGAAGAAGAGGAGAAGCAGCTGCTGCCAGGCAAGCGGGAGCTGAACGACCCTATGGTCATGCGTGGCCCATGGCAAGTGCCCGCAGTTGCCTGGTACTGGCCCCGAATACCAGCACCGTCCCTCACCCGCCTCAGCTCCCCGCTCTTTCCTCCCCCCCACAGGCGCCTCCTCCCTTTCCTCGCCCCGAACGGCCGGCGGGCGAGGCTGCTGCGGTCGCCATGAGGCTGCCCAAAGCGCTCCTTTCCGAGGGGCTTCTCAGCACCCACGCCTCAAATTCAGTTCAGCCGGGGGAGGGAAGCGGGGAGTTGAGGCGGGGTGGGGGACCTGCACCCCTCTCCCTCTCCCACATCGGAAAGGAACTTTCCGCTTCAGCTCCCCGCTTCCGAGAAGCCCCTCGGAAAGGAACGCTTTGGGCAGCCTCGCAGCGACCAGAGCAGCCTCATCCGCCGGCCGTTCGGGGCGAGGAAAGGGAGGAGGAAAAAAAGGGGCGAGAAAAAAGTTTCCCAAAGTTTCTTTTTCAGCAAACGCTTCCCCTAACCCTGCCTTCTCTTCTCTTGCTGGGAGTTGCTGGGAGTTGCTCTGAGCGCGGAGGGGAAGCATTCGCTGAAAACGAATGGGGTGAGAAAAAAGTTTCCCAAAGTTTTAACAGGCGAGAAAGCTGAGAAAGGGTGAGAGCCTCCGCTGGAAGAGCAAGGGAGATGCTAACTCCGCGCTCGGAGCAACTCCCAGCAACTCCCAGCAACATCCAAAGTCATCCTTTTTTCTCGCCCTGTTCTTTCTTGCCTGGTCCCCTGACCGAAACAAGAGAAGGCAGTGGGCGGGGTTAGGGTTAGGGAAAGCGTTTGCTGAAAAAGAAACTTTGGGAAACTTTTTTCTCACCCCTTTTTTTCCTCCTCTCTTTCCTCACCCCGAACGGCCAGCAGGCGAGGCTGCCCAAAGCATTCCTTTCCGAGGGGCTTCTCGGAAGCGGGGAACTGAAGCAGAAAGTTCCTTTCCAATGTGGGAGAGGGAGAGGGGCGCAGGTCTCCCACCCCGCCTCAACTTCCCGCTTCCCTCCCCCAGCTGAACTGAATTTGAGGTGCGGGTGCCGAGAAGCCCCTCGGAAAGAAACGTTTCGGGCAGCCTCGCGGCGACCAGAGCAGCCTCACCCGCCGGCCATTCGGGGCGAGGAAAGGGAGGAGGAAAAAAGGGGGCGAGAAAAAAGTTTCCCAAAGTTTCTTCCCCTCTCGCCCCCCACCCTCTGGCCCTCTGGCTTTCCCCCACACACTCAGCCTTCCCCCCCTCCGCACGTTCATGCACACATACACACTCACCGACACATGCAGCCACACACCTGCACACAGACGGCTGGGCTAGCCAGCACTAAGCAGAGTCAGATGTTCTCCGGAGCTGAGCAGATCTGCAAGGGAATCTGCTTTGGGATCCCCTCGGGCTGTTCCTGTCACTTTCTATAACTAAAACTTGAGGGGTGGGGAAGTCTCTGCTGGGATGAAGGAAAGAAAAGAAGGAAGGAAAAAATGAAGGAAAGAAGGAAGAAGGAAAGAAGGAAGGAAAGAAAAGAAGGAAGAAAGGAAGGAAGGAAGGCAAGAAAGAAAGAAGGAAAGAAGAAAAGAAGGAAGAAAGAAGGCAAGAAGGAAGAAAGAAAGAAGGAAGGAAAGAAGAAAGAAAGATTTCTTTCGTTCTTTTGCCTTCCTGCCTTCCTGCCTTCCTTCCCCTTCTTCCCTTCTTCCCAACAGGGACTCTCCCCCACTCCCCGAAGTTTTTAGTTGGTTTCAAAGAATTCAACAGCTGGAATGCAAGCGGAGGGGAGGGGTGAGAGAAAGAGAGAATGAAAGAGTCAGAGTGGGGGAGAGAGAGAGAAAGAGGTGGAGAGAGAAAGAGAATGAGAAAGAGTGGGAGTGACAAGATAGGGCAAAAACGTAAAATGTGAGGACAGTCGTAAGTTCGAGGACTGGTCACAAGTACGAGGACCAGTCAAAAATTACTTTTTCAGCCCTCTGAGTAGTCCATATGCACAAAAGGACTACCCAGAGGGCTGAAAAAGGTGATTTCTGACAGGTCCTCGCACTTTTGACGGGTCTTTTTTTATTTTGAAATTTAACAGTAGCCACTGCATTTCCCACCCTCGGCTTATACTCGAGTCAATAAGTTTTCCCACTTTTGGGGGGTAAAATTGGGGGGGGTTGGCTTATATTCGGGTCGGCTTATACTCGAGTATATACGGTATATCTATTATAATTATTCTAACCTACTTTTCTGCCTGGAGTGGCTTCTCTGTGTGTAATAACACAGTATGGTAACTATTGGCAATGTGTCATACTGAACTTGGGAAAATGTTCAAAGGGCTTTTCAAGTTCACATGCTAGCCGATTGTATTATTTTCTAGTAAAAATAGATACAGTCATACCTTGGTTTAATCCTAATATAATACATGTTTCTTTATTAAAGATGAATAGTAAGCAAACAAGACACTTAAGGAAAGATGTGGAAATTGCCACTTTCATCAATGCTGATCGTAAGCCAGCAACTACAATATAACATTACACAGAGGAAGCCTTAGATTGAAAAGACTTGAAAGTTTATTAATACTACAAGAGGATATTAGCTGAAGTGTCAATACAAAATGAAAAGCTTATTCCAAACCAAGCTAATTTGATGTTTCTTTATTTACCAAATGGGATTTGAGCAAAGATTTATTACTGAACTGTATATTTCTTTGGCATCAAAGAGAAGGAAAGCCATACATAAACAAACGTATTAAATAATGAACTGAAACAATTAGAACTAACACACAAGCAGGATTTTATTTTGAATATAGAACAAAAGATAAAAACTATTCCTAAACACAATGGGTTTAAATAAAAGGCATTCTAAAAGTATGGGATAAATATAGAAAAGGGATTAGTTCAGATTTATGGTCATTGCTTCGGTATGAAATATCTATTTTTTTAATGAAGAAGAACAAAGAAATGTGACTTGTGGAAGGATAACCATCCGTACAGACTGCAAGATTTTATTGTGAAGTAACACAGATTAAGTTGAAATACTTTTTTTTTTTAATAATGGCCAGAACTATCTCCCTGGCTCCCTATCTATAAAAAAGCTGTGTAGTCTTAAAGGAATTTCACAAAGAGGATAAAACACTTAGGTTTTACTAGTTTAGTTAAATCTCTATCACACAAAAAATAGATAATTTATAAGGGCTTATCTACAAATTGCTGTATGATTCAGAAAGTGAACAAGGGCTTTATGATCAAGTAGATGTGAAAGCTGAATAGAATAACGGGCATGCAAGAATGGGAATATCTATGGAAGAAAAATATTTAAAATTAGTATAACATATTCTACTAATGGTGCATTACTCCAGTAGGCTTGCCAAAATAGACCGTTTGTTTTCTAAAAACTGTTGGAAATGTAGTATCCAGATACCTTTTTCCATATTGATTACTAAACATTACTAAACCTTATATTCTCAGAAAATGTAATTAACTGGTTTTGTACATGGTAACAGCTGCTAGAATACTCTTATCCTTACTATAGTAAAACACAAATAAATCCTTCTCTAGAAGTATGGCAAAGTTAGGAAAGTATCGAGTATAACTCAATGGCAAAACTAATTTCATGTTTTTAAAAAACAAATCTGATAGAGAATTTTACTCAATCTGGAAACCATGATTAGGTGTAATCTTACAAATTGATTTGGGTTTGGTTGTATGGGTTTCTCCTAAACATAAGATTATAATATTTAGGGTTTTCTTTTTCTTTTTGATTTGCTAAATTCAATTTTTTTTTCAGATCAGGTAGAATTTTTGTACCTTTTTTTCTTAGCTTAAAATGTATAAATCAAACCATGCTGATTAAAATCGTCAATTACTAAGATGTATAATAATCTGGTTCTAAGATTCCTTTATTTTAACACTGATTTCAACTTTCCAACTGATATTTTTTAATCGATAGTTTTATATTAGTGTCATTGCTTTCTTTTTTTCCTTAATTTTTGCAGGGCTTATTACAAATCTCTTCATTTACCCCTTGCTTCCGCTATATGTTTTCTTGGTTCTTTTGCCAGTTATATTTGCAAATAATAATTAAAAGAAAAGCAAACAGACGGCTATACTTGCTGACTTTTGCAGAAAGGAAGTGAGAAAGTCTGATTTGGCGTTCTTCCATACAGTTCCAACATTGCTGCTAAGGACTGTTTGCTGTCACTGCTCTGGAAGCAGGCTTAAACTGGCTTTAGATAGCATACCATTTTTCAGTGTTATTTTTTTTAGGAGCAAAAAGGAAATGCTTTATAGCCCAGATGAAAAGATTTATGCAATTAAACATGTGGTGGGTGGGGGTGGATAGGAGAAAAGCAGTAAAAATCATCCCCAATGTAAAGAACCGCTGGCCAAAAATAAAAAGTCTTTATAAAATGAAACATTTATCAGCCATAGTTGCTTTCAGCATTCATCCTTTCAAAGCTGATTGTATATGAATGAATTAATACCCAAGGCCAGGCTTACTTTTAAAAAAAATATGAAGCAGTTATTGCACGCAGCACAGCCAAACATGGGAAACAACCTTCTTCTTAAAGACGTTGTTTTTCTCATCCTGTAGATCAGGGGTGTCAAACTCAATTTTATTGAGGGCTGCATCAGGGTTGTGTTTGACCTCAGGGGGCAGGAGTGGGCGTGGCCAGGGTGGACATGGCCAGCTTGATGTCACTCATGTTGGGGGCACCAGTGGTGGCTCGAGCACTCTGCCAGCGAAAACAGGCTCCCAAGCTCCGTTTTCAGCTGCAGTGTCCTCCTGCAACCCTCTGCCAGACAAAATGGAGCACGGGTGTGTGGGTGCGCGGCCCTCACGAACTCCATTTTCGCTAGCAGAGACACCATGGGCTGGTCCTTCACTGTTTCCAGGGTGGCCCCGCGGGCCAGATCTAAGCACCCCATGGACCAGATCCGCCCCCCAGGCTTTGAGTTTGATACCCCTACTGTAGATACTAACATGTTAATATTTAAAGCTCCATTCCAGTTAGTGACTATCTGCTTTTGCTTAAGAATAATAATAACAACAATAGCACTTAAACTTATTTACCGCTTCATATTGCTTTTACAGCTCTCTCTAAGTGGTTTACAGAGTCAACATATTGCCCCCAAGAATACGGATTCTCATTTTACCCACCTTGGAAGGATAGAAGGCTGAGTCAACCTTGAGCTGGTGAGATTTGAACTGCTGAACTGCAGCTAGCATTCAGCTGAAGTAGCCTGCAGTGCTGTATTCTAATCACTGTGCCACCTTGGTTCTATAAATGTGAAGACCCTTGGCATATGAGAGCTGCTTTGGGGTCAAGGCTAAGGAGTTGGACTAAACCGTAGGATAGAGGTCTTCAAACTTGGCCGATTTAAGACTTGTGGACTTCAACTCCCAGAATTCTCCACCCAGCTATTTCTGGCTGAATTCTGGGAGTTGAAGTCCACAAGTCTTAAAGCGGCCAAGTTTGAAGACCTCTGCCGTAGGAGATCAAGATTTCCATCCTTCCTTAGTCATGAAAACCAGTTGGGTGATGAGCCAATCATTTTTTCTTAAGCAACCTAGTCCACAGGGTTTATTGTTGCGAAAATCAGACAGATGGTATTAGGTACACTGTCTTAAGTTGCACAAATAAAGGTGGGTTGTAAATCTAATAATAAATAGAATAAATATTAGCAAACAGAAGGACATTTCTCGATCAGCATACTTTTATTCTAAATGGATCACTTGAAAAAAATACCATGGAGGATTTTCTCCTACTCCCTGCAGATGCTATTAGTATAAATATACCAGGATATTTATACCCCCAAACGCTACTTTGTGCATCTTTACATTAAGATTTTACATGCTGCTTAGGCATTGTGGGAGAAGAGCTTCAACACAGCTGAATGGAAATCAGATTTTGAATGCCTGACTTAAACTGTAGTGTTCATAGTTTGCATTTATCGAATTTCATTTTCCTCTGACTTTGATGCAAACTAGTCTAACCCTCTGTCATGTGCATGCAATATTTTCCTGCCAAATTTTAATTACTCAATATTTGTGGGGGATTCTCTCTTCCCGCTTTACACCAAAAGAAAAGAAAATAAATAGCTCCTATCCTTTCATGTTTTCCAGTAAGCATGCATCTGTGTCCATGTGTGGGAGTGTGTGTTTGATGAGCGGTTGCTCCTTGGCAGCATTAAAACACTCCTTGACACGTGGAGATTGAATGATGGTAATTTTGCAACTGTCTGTTTTTTTCCAAGCTCTGTTGTTGTTGCATGTTTTAGTGACTACATTAGCTGAAGAGGAAATTAAGAAAATTCACAAAGAGCATTTTGGGGACAAGATCACCATGAGTTGAAAGAGAAGCCACAAACGAAGAAAAAGATTTTTCCTAGTGGGAGTATTCTGGCAAAGATTTCATAGATGGCTTTGGTGATTTAAAAAGGTGATTTAAAAGGAATAGAGATTTGAAACACTTTTGTTTCCATTTTCAATAAATTGGAGAAAAGCCAGAAATAAACTGATTCTCAAAAATGGACCATGTCATGAAAATGATTGGGAATGGAACCAATTCTGAGATGAGGCCAATCTCAGTGATGTAGGGGGTAATTTTAATCTACAGGTGTTCTTTGACTTACAACAGTTCATTTAGTGAACCGTTCAAAGTTGCAACAGCACTGACTTATGATTGTTTTTCACACTTACGATGATTGCAGCATCCCCATTGTCATGTGATCCAAATTCAGTTGCTTGGCAACTGACTTATATTTATGACAGTTACAGTGTTCATCATCATGGGAATCACATTTGTGACCTTCTGACATGCAAAATCAATGGAGAAGTGTTAAGTGATTCACTTAACAACCGTATTACCAACTTAACAATTGCAGTGATTCGCTTAACAATTGAGGCAAATAAGGTTGTATAATGGGCAAAATTCACTTAACAAACGTCTCACTTAGCAACAGAAATTTGGGGCTCAATTGTGGTCGTAAATTGAGAACTACCTGTATAGTCCAGGATAGCCCTTTAAAATGGGACACATTCCTCTCTTGAACATGCTGTATATCAGTGTTTCT